>JACEVL010000166.1:0-70000 GCA_020284085.1 Aporrectodea caliginosa | reverse complement strand
AGAGAAGATGCGAGTCCAGTTGCCAGAGAGACCAGAGAGAGGATGCTCAGTTGCTGCTCAGACGCGTTTGGCTTAGGATGAGAAAGTTTGGAAGACAAAAGATCGGATGGATTAGGTGGGACTTCAATTTGGAACGGATAGCAGGAAGGGTACGCTGAAGAGGCGTGTTAAAAAGCCGAAGTGTTTCCTGTCATACCTTGAATCTGACCACCAATGATATCTGTAGTGTCGCAACTTCGTTTACGTATAAACTGATTCGAGTAAACAGCGAATCTTAATATATAGGCGGCAATCATCAGACACGCAGGACTACTGTTCAAATTATAGTTATATCACTGACATTTGTACATTCATCTTCAACGTAAATACTCCATTGATTTGTCGTCTTGCAAGCAGTATTCAAATTATACTTCGTAAGCTGCTTACGTACAAATGTCTAAGAAAATCAACAGACCAGTCATGGTTTGGCTTATAATTATATCACCTCAGAGTGACACATAGATGCAATGCTATTATGAACGAGTTGTTTTGACAGTTTCTAAGTCTTTAAGTGATTTAATTTCATGCTTTCAGGGCATATTGAAAGATCGTTTGAAGACTCTGTCAGTACTAAGAAAGACTGATAGCGCCTTTTAAAACGTCGTTTGACAAGATGGAGATCAAGGGACCGAACGAGATTAATTACTACTCTGCACGAGTTTCCATTCCTCCATGTAATTTATAGACTCTTTGGCCTGGAAAAAATTGAAAGGCTCTTTCCGTCGACATCCAGAATGAATACACCTTGTATCTCCCAGGCTTAGCGGTATTATAGCTTGTGTTATCGGCCAAAATTAAGCAAGTCTTTAGAACCGCGAAGGAGCTGGAAGAGACCTACTCCTGCCACTACAACTGCTGCTGCTGCTGCCGCCGCCGCCGCCGCTGCTGCTGCTGCTGCTACTACTACTACTACTACTACTACTACTACTACTACTACTACTACTACTACTACTACTACTACTACTACTACTACTACTACTACTACTACTACTACTACTACTACTACTACTACTACTACTACTACTACTACTACTACTACTACTACTACTACTACTACTACTACTACTACTACTACTACTACTACTACTACTACTACTACTACTACTACTACTACTACTACTACTACTACTACTACTACTACACTACTACTACCACTACAAGTAGTAGTACTATTACTACTGCAACTACTACTGCAACTGATACTACTATCACTACTACCAACAATAATGTTTAATAACTTAAAGATTAGTGCTATTTAATAATATCAATGCTTTTCATGAACGAAATATCGAAACTGAAGTACGTTCAGATGTATGCTTCAGAGCTTTGAGGATAACGGTGGCCGATTGGTTAGAGCGCTCGTCCTGTATTGTTAAGAGTAAGGGTTCGAGACTCCACTGAGGCAGTTTCTGAGTAGCATCATGACTCTGCTGTATATTGTCTATGCATCAGTCTCTCTAATGGCAGTCTGCCGTGCGTGGCCGTGTCCACCATGCAGCGAAAATTGCTCGATATTGATTGTTACTCCAGGCAATGAGTATAATTAAGCTATGTACCTTTCAAACAGTTACACAAGACAAAGCGCTTTTGCGTGCTTAGCCAAATATTTCTTAAACGTTTATGGGTTTATATAGAATGATTACGTTCAAGTTGATGCAAAACATTTCGTTTCGTTTAGCCAATTAAATATGCATCATCTGCGCCTGCTTTAATAAAATATCCTTGGGCAGTATTCACATTATTTTCATAACTCCGCCACATCGGCGAAGGATATGTCCGGCCCTTTTAAATCTGCATAATTATAGGACACATTTATCGCTTGTTGCATCTCTTCGGTATTCAACTGCAATGAAAACCAAACAATCAATAACCCATAGGACGTCAAGGCTTCGCAAAAACTAGGACTAAAGTACTTACGCAGTCAATTTATGTGTTTGTGTTAAAGCAGGTTTGTCCAACTCACGGCCCCGCGAGATTCCCTTGGATCAATTTCCATGTGTCTTTCGTAATATGCCCACGGGCCAGAATCCGGTCCGCCGAGTGAGTCCATCCGGCCCGCTGACCATTTAAAATTGTTTTTTTTGCATACTAAATTGCTAAGAAAGAGGTTTTGAAAACTTCCCATTATTCTTTGCTTCATAGGAAACGAAGTTTCAATGCTAGTGGCTCTCTGATGCATTTCATGGGATCCCTATTATTATTTTTTCAGCGTCATGTGAAGATGACGGCGTCAACGTCTGCAAGGATGCTGAAAAGTGCAGTGCTTAAGGAGAGGACTGTCAATCGGGAAGTCGGGAGTTCAAATCCCCGCCAGGGCAGAAATTTGGTTCGAAGAATTTGTTCAACCTGCGCCCCTAGCCAACTGGGCTATTATGAGTACATTGACCGTACACTGTCGGTGGGAAGATGAGACCCTGCGGCCACCCACCTCATATACCGATGCAAAGAAAATGAAGTCGCTAACACTTCATACCATGGCTGCAGTCACAGTCTTCTGGACTGTGGAAGAGATGAATGTATGCAAGTATTCATGTATGCATAAATTTAGGTAGGCATCTAAGTATGTATGTATGTATGTTGCAATGCATGTATATGTAGACATGTACGTATCTACGTACTCAGGTGTCATGTATGTTTGTATGCATTCCCATACGCGTTTATTTATGTGTGTAGCATATTTATAATTGTGCTTGCATAATATCTAATGTCAGACACGCATGTATTATGAAGGATACATTAAAGTATGGGATAGTATAAAGGATAACATTCTTGACTGAAGTTTTCATGACCCAGTTCGATTCCCGTAAGACCCTCTGGGTTTAGCTCATGCTTTCATTCCCTATGTGGCAGCAAAAGTACAATGAGCTTGCGCCTTGCATGGCTGCAACTTTGTTGATTTATGTCTTCTGTGATTTGTGTTCTTGTGAATTGTTTAATCTTCATAACATGTACAATTGTACATATGCGCAGTGCAAATCGACGCGCGCTTCTTAAAGAATAATAATAATAATAATAATAATAATAATAAAATTTAAAATTAATGCTTCCGACAGGAACTTGGCGTTTTCATGAGTAAAAATCGGGGTTTGAATGTGTCAATTTTATCTATTTAAAATAAAACTTGAAATCTATAATAATAATGGCAATGCCTAATAATAATGCAGATAATAATAATAATAATAATAATAATAAATAATAATAATAATAATAAATAATAATTTATTATTATTATTATTATTGTATTATTATTAATTATTATTATTAGATATTAATTATTATTATAAATATAGTAATGCATAGTAATATTATTATTGCTTATTATTATTATTATTATTTACGTCAAAGAATTATTTGCGTGCACTGTGCATGAATAAATGTATGTATGTATGCACGTACGCATACGTCGTAGCCTAGGCATGTATGTATGTATGTATGTATGTATGAATGGCTATGTATGTATGTTATGTATTATTTATTTATTTAGGTATTTATGATACCTCAGGTCACTTGTTATAAACATTAATTAAAAACAGTAAAATTCGTCTGGAACGGCACCTAATCGTCGTTAAGGTCCAGTGTGGCAAAAGTACCGCGGAAAGCCACCGCATTGACCCGCTGGACCATTACAGATATGCGCTGGAATAGGTAGGAGGTCTCGCGTGCATCTCCAGACATCGTGCTGAGGTTCTGTCCCAAGGATGAAATAAAGTCCAAGCCTTCAGAACTCACCGGGCCCATGGTTTCAAAGGCCAGGGGAACAAAGTGATAGACGGCTGCGAGCTGGGTGTACTTAGCATTTTTCCGAGCAGCCGCCATCTCTGCGGCAGCCCCGGCTGTCCGAGAAGTACTCGGTAGGTAAGAGACGGCTTATTATTATTATTATTATTATTATTATTATTATTATTATTATTATTATTATTATTATTATTATTATTATTATTACAGTAGTTTTATACAGCGCCCCTTCAAGACAGTCTACTCAGGAGCGCTCCCAGCCCAACCTCCGGTCAAACAGGACAGTCTTAAGGCCAGAGAACTGAGCAGTGTCCTATTGAGTCAGACGCAGTGCCGGAAGCCCATTCCAGGTCACTGGGCCAGCGACAGAGAAGGCGCGGCGCTGTCGGATAGCAGTCCGAGCACGGGGGATAAAGAACTCTGCTTGCACCGCTGAGCGTAACGAGCCACGACGCGGAACAGTCACAGTAGGGCAGCAGAGTTCCCGCAGATATGGAGGAGCCAGGCCGTCAGTGCAGCGCCGGACCAATGCAGAGACCCGGTAGGCAATGCGCTGCGGATAGGGGAGCCAATGGAGGACATCCCGCACGTACCCTGAGACTCGAGAGAACTTAGGGATGCGGCCCACAAGGCGGGCAGCCGTGCGCAGGACTCTGTTAAGGCATTTAAGCCGGCAAGCTGGGAGCCCATCATATATGGCACTACAGTAGTCCAGACGGAAGACTACGAAGGAATGAACCAGCGTAGAAGCAGCATCTGGGGAGAGGGACCGGGATATCACCCTGAGTTGCCGGAGCTGGTAGTAACAGCTACGGCAAAGGAGATTAATGTGTTGGACAAACGTAAGCTCCTGGTCTAGCTCCGAGGTCTCGGACTGAGGATGAGAAGGTGAGGTATTGGAAACAAGGTCTACCTTAGCAAGCTGCTGACGGGTGCAAGCCAGATAAGCTGTGTCTTGGTCGGGTTGATGTGTATTAGGCATCGATGCATACTATGGTTTCTTTTATTAAACCCCACTCTATTATGGTGCTATAATATGGGCAGGTGGATATAAAACTTTACTCCAACCAATACACTTACTCCAAAAGAGGGCTGTGAGAACCATAGCAGGTGTACCCTACTTGACTAATGCCTCTAGTCTGTTTAAACGTTTAAACATATTTAACCATTTCTGACCTACATAAACTCCAACTTGCTACCTTCATGTACCGACATCAGAGCCAAAAATTACCCTGTATATTTAAAGATTATTTCTCGACTAATGCTTCTGTCCACGGTTATAACACTTGATCTCGGTTTAATCTTCGCTCTGCATTCTGTAAAACTAATGTTAGGCAATTTTCTGCTAGAATACCTGGGCCCAAACTATGGAATTCTATCGAATTTGGCAGCCGAAGGCTAATCAGAGCTCACTCAACTCTTTCAAACGGTCCTATAAAAGGCACCTACTTAACTGCCTTTAATTTAACTACTGCCTTGTCTATGATTACTCATTCCAAGTTTCTCGAACTGACTCATGTTCCTCTTCAAGTCCAATCAATTTGTCCTATCATAGTGGGGAAGACTAGATTTATTGTGCTTCTTCTCCTCACGAATCGATATTTACTACTTACGTGCTAGACGATGACCTCTTCAACTTCTGTCACCTATAATTAATGGCACCTACGAAATGACAACTGTTAATGACTGTATAATATTCTTAAGTGTACATTGTGTTCACTGTTCATGGAATCGATTCTGATAAAATTTGAATTATGAATTTGACGTCGACCTTTCCTATTTTGTGAATTCCAAAATAGATAATATGGTCTATCGACAGTGATTCTTAAAAGTGTGATTCTTAGAAGTGTGATTCTTAAAATTGTGATTCCTAAAAGTGTAATTCCTAAAAGTGTGATTCTTAAAAGTGTGATTCCTATAAGTGTGTTTGTCTAAAGTGTGAGTCTTAAAAGTGTGACTCCTAAAAGTGTTATTCTTAAAGGTGTGATTCTAACAAAATTGATTCTTAAAAGTGTGATTCTTAAAAGTGTCATTCCTAAAACTGTTATTCTTAAATGTGTGATTCTAAAAATGTGATTCTTAAAATTGTGATTCTTAAAAGTGTGACTCTTAAAAATATGATTCTTAAATTTATGATGGTCAAAAGTGTGATTCCTAAAACTGTGATTCTTAAAGGTGTGATTCTTAAAAGTGTGATTCTTAAAGGTGTGATTCTTAAAAGAGTGATTCTTAAAGGTGCTATTCTTAGAAGTGCGATTCTTAAAAGTGTGATTCCTAAAAGTGTGATTCCTAAAAGTGTTATTCTTAACTGTGCAATTCTCTCAAAAGTGTGATTCATAAAAGTGTGATTCTTAAAAGTGTGATTCTTAAAGGTATGATTGTCAAAAGTGTGATTCTTAAAAGTGTGATTCCTAAAAATGTGATTCTTAAAATGGTGATTCTCGAAGCTGTGATTCTTAAAAATGTGATTTTTTAAAAGTGTGATTCTTAAAAGTGTGATTCTGAAAGTGTGATTCTTAAAGGTATGATTCTTAAAAGTGTGTTTCTTAAAGGTGTGATTCTTAAAGCGTGATTCTTAAATATGTGACTATTAAAAGTGTGATTCTTAAAGGTGTGATTGTTAAAAGTGTGATTCTTAAGAGTGATCCTTAAAAGTGTGATTCTTACAAGTGTGCTTCTTTAAAGTGTGATTCTTAAAAGTGTGATTCCTAAAAGTGTGATTCCTAAAAGTGTGATTCTCTAAAGTGTGATTCCTAAAAGTGTAGTTCTTAAAGGTGTGATTCTAAAAAATGTGGTTATTAAAGGTGTGATTCTTAAAAAGTGTGATTCTTGAACAGTGGCCCGCGACATTCTGACGCGTAATTGGTGTCCATGTTTCATGACTTAGATATTACAATTGAAAATTGGAATCTTAACATGAAACAGACTCGGCTGTTACTCTCTGGACAACACCCCCTGGCATGACGCAGTGCTTGTTAATAAGCTGGTACCTTGCGCTTAGTTCTAGGATAGCGATTTAGAAATTCGAGTTGACGATTATTATTACGATTACGATTACTCAATTGTGACTCTGAAGTCGTGTTTTGTTGATTTAACTAACTAGAATTCGTTCTAACTAAAATCTGTTCGATCTGGAATCGATATCGTCTGTGTAGACTTGTACTTTTAAAAGTACTTTACAAAGAGTAACACAAAACAGCTCACTGTTTCTTAAACGTTTATATGTCTATAAGAGAATGTTCACTTTCAAGCAGATGCAACACAGTTCGTTTCGCTTAGCCATTTCAATCAGCATCATTCGCATTTGCAATTACGATTTTGCCCTGGGCAGTAAGTACATCTCATAGCTCCACAGCAGGTACCATGCTTGTCGCCTAAAACAACCCTGCACCACTCACCAGAACCTAAGCAACCACTGCTTCTCGCATCTCTTCGGTATTCATCCACTGAACTGCAACGAAAACCAAACAACCAATAACCCACAGAACGTCAAGGCTTCGCAACTACGACTTAAATGCTAATCAGTCAATGTCTCTTCATTTCCTTATTTATTCAGCAGATGTCACTCGCTAAAAATTAGAACATTCTTCCATCGAGTGAAAATTATAGTTTTAACAGTACTAGTAGAAATAATTCTAGTAATAGCAATTATGATAATTTATGCTGCTGCTGCTGCTACTACTGCTACTGCTACTGCTACGGCAACTGCTACTGCTACTGCTACTGCTATTGTCTACTACTACTACTACTACTACTACTACTACTACTACTACTACTACTACTACTACTACTACTACTACTACTACTACTACTACTACTACTACTACTACTACTACTACTACTACTACTACTACTACTACTACTACTACTACTACTACTACTACTACTACTACTACTACTACTACTACTACTACTACTACTACTACTACTACTACTACTACTACTACTACTACTACTACTGCTACTACTACTACTACTACTACAACTAATACAGAGATCCTTTCAATTTATAAACTGGCCAAAGAGTCTATAAAGTATAAGGAGGATTGGAAACGCGTGCAAATAGTAATCAATTTTATCTCGTGCGGTCACTCGCGCTCAATCCAGTCACATGAAGTTTATTAAATATCTATCGTACTGGAAGTGTCCTTAAAGTTAGGTGACCATACGTCCCGGTTTTCCGGGACATGTCCCGGTTTTATGTGATGTGTCCCGATGTCCCGACGACTTTTGCGAAATAGCAAAATTGTCCCGGTTTCTGACACAACTAGCCGACACTGTTCAACGTTGCAGTTTTAAACATTGAAGGCGATAATGCAACAGTTGTCACAACAACAGAGGCGCTCAAACAACTTACACAGAAACTTTAAACACGCAAAGATTACAAATTCTTCAGTATGAAAGTCAAGTCAAAGTGTAAACCGTAGTTTACGTTGCTAAATTAATACCATGTTTTCAACCCCATGGTGTACATTACTGTTATTAATACGATGGTTTCAATTCCGTGAAAGTAATAGTCTGCTTAATGAAGTAAATGACGTTAGGAACTATGTTACTACTGAAAAGCTGATTGAATGGCAGGAGTCGAATGTAAGTTTTAATAGAAAGTGGGTTGACGTCTTCACTTTCTTCACAGCTCACAATACAGCGGTAAAGAGTGTCCAAATATTAGTAGAGTTTATGTTGTCAGTTCCAGCCACAAATGACCGATTGAGACAGTATTCTACTATTCTTCATGATGAAACGCTATTGGACTGGCGATAAGAGTAGGTTGGAGGTTTCTACACTGAACTCTGTATATGTATGCATAGCATTAAATTTAACTGTGATGACAATCATGACACCTGTTGCGAAATCTTCGACAAGCTTTCGCAGAACAGAACGTTACTATAGAAAATTCACTCTTCCAAGAAATATCAGTAACTTTGAACCTCTTCAAGGTATTTGTGTACCGGTAGCAGTGGCGGCGCCAGCATGGGGTTAGGGTGGGCTGAAGCCTCCACCCTATCGGCGGCTCAGCCCCTCCCCCCAAAACAAAGTGGGAAATCACTGCCAATGCCAGAGAGGAGGAGAGAAAGGGAAGGAATTGGAGTTTTAGCCCCCCAAACCTGAAATCCTGGCGCCGCTACTGACCAGTAGTACACTATAGTATACCCATAGGCTACTATAAGTAACTGTAGTAACTGCTGACTATAAGGAGAAGGCCTATAGTATAGGGTACTAGGCCCTCCTATAATCCTCTACTCATGTAACTGCAACTGTTAGTTTTTCTAAAAGTGTCCCGGTTTTTGATGGCCAGTAAATGGTCACCCTACCTTAAACGATCTAAGAATAATTATGCTCTGAGAACGCGTCATTAAATTATTTCTAAGACTTAGGAACTTTCACAATAAGTCCTTCATCATAGCATTGCATCTGACGTAATAAATAAGCAACTTATCATGGTCTGCTTATTTCCGTAGATATTCATGAGTATTGTTTTTATTGTCACTGATACACGATGATTTTCCAGATGTTTTTCAACGATTCCATTATTGTTTTTCCTTTAATTTGAATACCAGACGATTAATCAATGGAGTATTTGCGTTGAAGAAGAATGAACCTATAATTATGAATCTAATAAATATAATTTCTAAGCAGCAAGTGGCCGATGATCGACGTATAGGCATATATAATTATAATAAGATTCGACGTTTAATCGATTCAATATATATGCAAAGGACGTTGCAACACGAAAAATCAATGGAATATGTACGTTGAAGAAGAAGGCATCGATTTTAATCCAATACAAATCATTTGAAGACAGTTACTGTATACAAGACGATAAAGCAATCGAGTATTTACGTTGAAGAAGAATGCACCTATAAATCTTATAAATATAATTTGAAAACAACAGGTGGTCGATGATCGACGCGTAGACCTTTTAATGAGATTCGCCGTTTAATTAATTAATTCAGTTAATACATAAAGAGTGATGCTATACGTCAGTTTTCATTCGTGGTCTGATTCAAGGTATGTCAAGCATCACTAGTCTTCGGATTCCTTATTCAACTCTACAGCAAAATTGAAATCTAAGAAGAACCCCTCTGGCATAATGTTGCACACGTTTATAAGCTGGTGTGCTGTAAGTTGCTTTTGATACACCTTTAAAATTTTGAATTTACGATCGCGGTTACTTTCAACCAAGTGTACATTTGAACGTAGTTCGGGTCTTGCTGTTTTATATCATTCTTCTTTGGTATCATACACACAGTATGTTATGATTGCTTAAAGTTAAGAAAATCTCCGAAATGAAGATGATTACATTCTGGTTGGTGATGTGCGTTCTGCATGCAGTATTTACTACTCAATGGTCGATGGCATCAGCCCAAGGTAATGTACAAATATCTTTAATTAATAAACAATTGAGGTGGGGGTCCAAACTTGCATGGGAAAAATATATTTTCAAAATATGCTGATCCACAAGGCTGCCTTTTTCTACTTGACTGTGTTAAAAACATTGAAGGGATTTTAGCATGTTTAGAGGTCGTTATTTGCTTTACACTTATTCTAGAAATCTAAAAAATTACGCGTCTGACGCCTTAATAGCTACATTATAAATTAAAATTAGCACCCATGAACTCCAAGCACCCTCTTTCTAAATCATGATCGATATGCCAACTGTATTCAAGTAAATAAAAGAATACTAAGCCTAATTGCAAGTAAAAAAAACTTGTGTCAGAAAAATGGTTGCCGATTTACAGTTAATTTTTAAATTTTTGCATTTTGGTCAAAATAATAACTGAATTGAGATTAAAAATTATACATGCTTTCTGACAAACGTAGCGACCTCGAAATATAATTTAATCTTTCCAAAAGTTTCTTTACAGACTCATGTTTTCATATGTAACATGGGCAGCTTTGTGGAGCCATGCATTTCCAACTTTTATTTTTTGAACCACCCTAATAAACATATAACAGCAACATAAATTACCATAGTAAATTTAATAAAATATATAATCAGTTTAGGATCGTCGGATATACACAAGTTTAACCCATCTTCTATAACCCAACAAATGCCATGTTATCGACAACACTTGCCACAATATATCTAAGCCTGTGATTATACAAGGTGTAGACTGAAACACAATAATATTATTATTGTAAATCGATATTTTCTTTATAGCAGGGTGGGCAACGATTAAAATTTTTAATCGAAATTAATCGCACGATTAAAATTCTTAATAACGCGATTAATTTGTAACGCATGTCACAATTAATAAAATACAGCCCGTAAAAACAAAGTTTTTACTATATCCATCTAGTATCCTATAATGCGTCTTATGAAGCAGTTACCTCAAGAAATATATAGTCCGCGTTCATATTACGTCATAGCGTGCGTTTAATCAGGCCGCGCGCCCGTTTTTGTTGCGGCCAATGGCAACGCTGCGTTTCGGAAAAGTTGAGTCACCGATTCGAAAAGTTGAGTCCCCGATTCTATAAGCTAGCCTTTTTAGGGGAGCTGAAATTTTTATAGAATGAAGTGTCTGCGAGGGCGAGTCTATCTGCCAAGTTTCAGGACGATTGAATGATTGTAAGTGATCGAATTAGTCGTCGCAAGATTTGACTTTTAGCCTGTGGCTCAAACATACATACATATATTCAAGATTTTCGTAAGTTAAACTAGATGGATAAAAAAATACAGCCCGTAAAAACAAAGTTTTTTACTATATCCATCTAGTATCCTATAATGCGTCTTATGAAGCAGTTACCTCTACAAATATATAGTCCGCGTTCATTTTACGTCATAGCGTGCGTTTAATCAGGCAGCGCGCCCGTTTTTGTTGCGGCCAATGGCAACGCTGCGTATCGGAAAAGTTGAGTCCCCGATTCGAAAAGTTTATTCCCCGATTCTATAAGCTAGCCTTTTTGGGGAAGCTGAAATTTTTATAGAATGAAGTGTCTGCGAGGGCGAGTCTATCTGCCAAGTTTCAGGACGATTGAATGATTGTAAGTGATCGAATGAGTCGTCGCAAGATTTGACTTTTTAGCCTGTGGCTCAAACATACATTCAAGATTTCCGTAAGTTAAACTAGATGGATATAAAATACAGCCCGTAAAAACAAAGTTTTTTACTATATCCATCTAGTATCCTATAATGCGTCTTATGAAGCAGTTACCTCTACAAATATATAGTCCGCGGTCATTTTACGTCATAGCGTGCGTTTAATCAGGCAGCGCGCCCGTTTTTGTTGCGGCCAATGGCAACGCTGCGTATCGGAAAAGTTGAGTCCCCGATTCGAAAAGGTTTATTCCCCGATTCTATAAGCTAGCCTTTTTGGGGAGCTGAAATTTTTATAGAATGAAGTGTCTGCGAGGGCGAGTCTATCTGCCAAGTTTCAGGACGATTGAATGATTGTAAGTGATCGAATGAGTCGTCGCAAGATTTGACTTTTAGCCTGTGGCTCAAACATACATACATACATACATTCAAGATTTCCGTAAGTTAAACTAGATGGATAAAAAAGTACAATTACTCTACCGACTCCATAAAAGCTTGTAGACGATAAACAAAAAGCAAACATGTTTTTACTGCTTGCTTTACTTTTTAGCTTTTACTTTACAGTTTAAAAGGTTAAACTGAGCGATTTTATCAAGAATTGTTTTAGCGCATTTCTAGAAATAATTGGGCACAGTGACAATCGCGTTATCTGCGTTAAAAAGTTAATCGCCTTAATTAATTAACACACTATTCGCGCTAATAACGCGTTAAATAGGGCCTACCCAGCCATACTTTATAGATATGAAAAGGTTTTCTCTGAGACCGCAATGCATTTGTTATTATAAACAAGAAGTGATTCTTCGAAGCTGACAGAGGCGCTGAGGTGCATAGGCGATCCAGGCGTCACTCCACGTTTATTAAACAGTTCCAGTCATGTGTTATGATTCCGAAGAAGGTGATCTAGCCCCATTGTTGAGAACCATAATATGTAATTATGAGGACACTCAATACAACGCATTTTAAATAGCTAATTATTAAGACTCCGTTGTTGTGACTATCTAACAGATCTAAACAAGTTCGTTTTAAGGAAGTTATCAAATGTGTTGTTTAGAGCCACTTGATTGACCATGGATCCGTTGGACCAATTCCTTTGCTATAATAAGTTTAATGGATGTTTTGTGCTATTATAATTGTTTAGTGAAAGATAAAGCAATGAACAACTAATAATGCTGATGATGTGGCTATTGTTTTACAGAAGATTTGGACAACCAGATCGACGACGGTGATAAGATTCATGAGTTTCCTTCAGAGTTGGGAGCGGATAGGTTCGTAAAGCGGTGAAATTTCCTTATCGCCTCTTGACGTGAAAAAGCCACTGTCAATCTAAATCAGCCATAGCATTTGATTTCACCAAATACATCGGCAATGACATATACCAGTGCCTCACTCATCAACAAAATTAGAAACTCATTCCGTCACTGCCTCAGTAGGGAGGCCCAAAACAACAAAAGTTGGAAATGTTTGGCTCCAAAAGGCTGCCCTTGTTACACATGAAAATATAACCCTGTATGCAAAATTTTGGACATATTGAACTATATTTAGAGGTCGCGCCTTTTGCACACTTTTACACTATATAGTATGAAACGTCAAAAGGCATGTATCATTTTGAATTTCAAGGCAGTTATTATTTTGAACTTTGAACAGCCTACTAAAATATATACCTCAGTGTTACTGCTTAGTCAGAGTGCATTAAATGCAAATAATTTGTAATGCAATATATTTTTATTATTAAAGTAGTTTTCCAGTCTGCATAAACAACCGTCATTGAAGTGCCGGAAAACGCGAAAACCGCGATTATTTCATATTGCTCTTGTCGGACAAGAAATCATTGTGCGATGACTGGAGTCAAGTTGCAGCAAGTATTGTTTCTGTGACTCATCCTTAGTTAGTAGGGCCTACATCATTGTGAGACTAGATCAGAGCCACTCCACGTTCTGCGCAGTCATTGACTACATCTAAAGTTTGGCATTAGCCTTCATCGACTGGAGGGTTCAATGGTCAGAGAGCAGAAAGCGTCGATAGGAAAGTTTTGGCTTGCTCTTGACCCCGGATAGTAAGAAGACCAAACAGTTTTAAAGAACTCCTTGTGACATACGCCTCCAGTGTAGTGTTGTGGTCAAAGGATCTCCTGTCCAGCCGTTTCGTGGATAGCTGATTAGGTGGGTAAGTAAGGTTTTCACAATAGTGGCCTTGATGTTTTCACTGTTCTCTCATCAAACAAAGCAAGTGGCACAGGGTGCACGGTGAAATACCAGAGAAGACGACTGAACGCCTCCACTGCTTTTTCTTTGATGACACGGTCTGAGTATTCAAGAAACTATGCAAGAAGCTACAAATCATTGAATTGTAAACAACACTACTTAGTTGCAATTGGGTGGCTACTTACTCTTACTTTCTAACAACCGCTTGAGCGCCGCTGAAATTCTTGTGAGTCTCTCTGTTCGTCAAGATTGGGCAACAAACTTGAAGGATCTTTTTTCTTATGTTTAGAAAGAGCTTGTCCTCTTGACTTGTCATCAAAGTCATTGCATCTTTTCGTGAGATGTCAAATAGTTAATTTAAATCGACCTTAAACTGTCCCTCTTTGAGTTGGCAGAAATCTTGAAATCTATTCTTCTTCAGCAGACTGTAACCGTCATACAACTTCCGGAGCTAGCTAACACCCGAATCACTCATTTTGGTGATGAAACATAACCCCATTTGCTGGTAGTCCAGACCCAAGAATGTCCTTGTTAGGCATCCCTAACAGCCAAAATTGTGGAGAACTTCTGTTTGATGCCATGATAGCTGCTGCTTTTGCTACATATATGCAGTTTATTATACAAAGTGAAAAGGCATGCGTTGTATTTCACAGTTAGGGAGTGCTTCACAAACAAAAAGAATGCTTTAATCATGCAAATTTAGCGGTATGAGGAGCAATAGTGAACAATCCAATTGTAAATTAATCGAATTGTTATCTAAACTTTAGTCTATAAGTTAGCATGCAAAATTTAAAGATTACCTCTAATTCAGCAACCATTTCTAAAGACAAAGAACTTGAAAACAAGGTTTTTTATTTGTAAGTAAGCTTATTATTCTTTAATTTACTGAAATACAGTTGACATCTAGATTATTACTTAGAAAGAAAGTGCGTGGAGTTCATGGTGTTAATGCTAATTTGTAATATAGCTATTGAAACGCGACGTGCGGTTTTCGCGATCTCTACAAAAAAAGTGTCAAAAAGGCGCGACCTCTAAACATGCTCAGATCTCTTAAATTTTTTCACCACATAGTCTTCTTGTCAAGTGGAACAAGGTAAGCCTTGTGGAGCAGCATGTTTCAAACAAAAATTTTTCCCCGTGCAAGTTTGGGCCACACTACTGCCTCAGTCATCCACAAACTTTAAAACATATTCCATGACTCGCTCAGGCAATAACTGACTCGTTCAAACGGTCCCTACTCGTCCACTCATACGCTCAATCACTTACCTAACGCCTCGCTCACTCATTCACTCATTTGCTAAAACAGTCAAACAATCACTTAGTCAGTGAAGCAATCAGTTGGTCATACGATCGTCTGATCAACCAATCAATAAATCAGTTGGAGTGCCTGAGTCTGTTTATTACTATTAGTACTGTTAAAATTACTCTCATTTTCACTCGATGGGAGAATGTTCTCATTGTTAGCGATTGACATCTACTGAATAAATAAAGATGAAGTTATTATTTAAGTAAATGAAGAGACATTGACTGATTAGCATTTAGTCCTAGTAGCGAAGCCATGAGTTCTATAGGTTATTGGTTGTTTGGTTTTCGTTGCAGTTCAGTGGATGAATACCGAAGAGATGCGAGAAGCGGTGCATGCTTAGGTTCTGGTGAGTGGTGCTTGGTTGCATTGGGCGCATCACTCGGCACCTGCTGTGGAATTATGAGATGTTCTTACTGCCCATGGATGCCTCATAATTGCAAATGCCAATGATGCAGATTTAATTGGTTAAACGAAACGAAATGTTTTACATAAATTTGAAAGTGAACTTTCTCTTATAAACATATAACCGTTTAAGAAAGAGTGAGCTAAGCGCATATGAAACGCTTTGTCTTGTGTTACTCTTGGTGAGGTACTTAAAAGAAACCACAGTATGCATCGATGTACATAATATTATTGTATTGTATTGTCCCTATGCTGCGGCTTTGAGGTGGATTCGAACCCGCAGCCCTCCAGCTGCAAGGCACCGAACATACCCCTATACCACCGCGCCCCAGTATATTGTGTTGTATTGTGTTGTAGTGTACTCCACGTTTATAATGCGACCGAGCCACCCGCAGTAAAGATCCGAGAAATTAATCTCTGATAAACCGACCGACCGGGAAGCGAACCCGGGGCGCCGGCGCGGAGAGCAGGCTACCAACCCACTCGGCCACTCAGGATCCTCAGTAGCAGTAGCAGTAGCAGTAGCAGTAGCAGTAGCAGCAGCAGCAGCAGTAGTAGCAGTAGCAGTAGCAGCAGCAGCTGCAGCAGCAGCAGCAGCAGCAGTAGTTGTACTTGCTGGTCGTGCTTCTACCATGGGAACGAAGAAAGCAGGCAGAACCAGGACAATCAGAGAAGGCACCTTTATCTTTGGAGCATAGTCCGTGAAGACTCACAAATGGCAGCGACTTCACTTCGATGAAGAAATCTGTGAGAGTTAGCACAATGCTTTGGGTCTTAAGAATTAAACCATTGAGTCATTTAGAAATAGATGCACTAGTTGGCAGACTAATGGGCGAGCGGGTCCTTGGAGTGGAGCCAGTACTGTACTGTTGTCAATCGCGGAGACATATCAACCGTTCGACGTCCAACCGATGCCTATTCTGTGCACGGAACTATCTGGTGTGGTCCAAGAGATCTCCGGACGGAAATTTCATCATCCGATCTTTCATCATCCGAGCTGCAGAAACTCTGAACTGCTGTGACCTATAAACTAGTTGGGAATTTGTTGGTTGGGCTTAGCGTGTTTGCGCGAGCCTGCCAGTGGTGACTCTTCTAGTGAGCAATGTTAGCTGGCTGGCAATACTCTGTACAAAACGACATTTATCATCATGAGACTAGCGCATACATATTATTTCTTTGTTTTTGCTGTTACGCGCTTTCTAGCTTTCTATAGCTGTAATCAGTTGCGGTGTGTCAGCTGTTTTTGTGTGTGCCAATAAGCGAATATAATAATAATAGTCTCTTACCCATGACCTGTCCGAGATGTTTCCCGTTCTAGCGTTCTACAGTACTTACTGTCTATCCCGCCTCGACTATATATAGCAAACCAGTGCCATGTCCTCTTAAGCTTCATGCAATAAAATTAAGTTTGCATGTATGAAATATAATTCATTTTAACTCGAAAATCTTCCTAACCGTTCTCGCGAAAAAGTGCGTGTTAAATAGTTGTCTTCATTTCCAACAGAAACCAATACAAGTTTCGATTTTACCCACTTTGTGAAAGATTTATCAGACGCCGTCACAATTCTATCGTCTTCAATTTAAGATGCTATGGTCTTTATTTAGTAAATATAATTCTTCTTTTGATTCTCTGCCTTCCTAAGCAGGTTCGTACGTCTAATGTCGCCATTCATCACGTTGTCTGGCTCTCACTTTCAACTTCCTGTAATCCTCCTCCATCATTCAGTCCAACATCATCGTTTTCGGTCTTCTTCTTGTCTTCTTCCCCTCCATTCTTCCATCAATTATAATTCTTAGGAGAGAGTCTCCTCTCATGACGTGGCCCTACCATTTTCTCTGTCGGCTTCTGATTATTCCTATCGGGGATCTTTTTCGTCCACCATTTTTAGTATCTCTTCATTTGTCCTGCGCTCCATCCAGCTGACTTTCTCACATCTCGAAGGCCTTCAATCTTCTGATGTCTTCCTTTCTCGGGGTCCAAGTTTCCGATCCGTATAAAACCACACTCTATAATTATAATTATCATAGACTTGATAATTCTTTACTTCAGATTCCTATATAGTTTTCCTCTTGTCAATTCCTCTCTTTTGTAGAAAGTAATGCTTCTCTTTATTTCTACATGACACTTTGCATTATTTGTGATCATACTTCCTAGGTAACAGAATTTTCCGACTTGTTCCAGTTTCTTTCAATCTATAGTTATTTTTACTATTGTTTCCTTTCCTTTGCTTATTCTTATGGTCTTAATCTTTTTGATGTTTATTTTCATATCGTACTCCTTCGAGATCTTATTTAGCCGAACCATCATTTACTGTAACCCCTTATGGTTACCTGCCAGCATTGCCTGGTCATCTGCTAAATATATTTATCTAATAGCATAATGCCATTTTAACCCTCGGGCTACCAAGAAGGGGGTGGTTGCCACCCCCCTAGGTTTTTTTCATTTCAAACTTTTTCCGTATGGAATAAAACTTTGACCTTTTAGGTAGCTGTAGGGGGTTCATTTACACACGTTTTGAGGTAAAATGTGAGATGATATCTCACACCGTTCAAAAGTTATAGCCAATATTCCCGAGGCACCAGGGGGTGGATACCACCCCCTAGATTTTTGACTATATCTTATCCGTCATTTAATATTAAGAGACATAAATTTTACCATTCTATAGAGGGAATGTGGGGCTACATTTCTATGGTCACTGAGTTGACCTGAAACAACCGGAAGTGCTCAAAATAAATAATAATACGCGTAATATGTATGAAAAATGGCTGAATGGAAGGACTCCCCCTTAGTTTTTTGTCTGTAGCATATTCATTTGTCTTCCTGGAAGAGAAACAAAGATACCATTCTTTAGAGGGAATGTAGGGCTTCATTTGCATACCTACATCTTTGTCTTTTGAATACCGGAAGTGATCAAAATAAATAATAATACGCGTAATCTGTGTGAAAATGGCTGAATACAGCATTACAACGTAAACCGATATATATGTGTAGATCGATATGTATGGATGTACATTTATACTATATAAACATGTGTAGGGGTGATTTTGTGTATCTTTTATACATAGATTAGTTTCAAAACACACATAATCTTATATTTGTTTATCCAAAAAGTACAAAATGTACGCAATAATATAAAATATTGCTAATTAATGGGTTCCATTGTTAAAAGTGATGTAATTTTGAGGTGCATTCACATAATGTACAACTAAATATACCATTCTGTGCAGAAATGAATGCTGAATCCAATGCTATATTACAAGTTATGATATGTGAAACCAAACACGAAATCCAGGGGGGTGGTAACCACCCCCCCTTGGTAGTCCGTGTTACAAAAAAGCTTGGTAGCCCTAGGGTTAAGTGATCTACTCAAAAAATATAGAGATAGTTAATAAGCTTGAGGTTAAATTTCCATAAATTTCTGTTCAAGTTATCAGATCAAAGCCAACAAAATACTGTCGCCCGAAGCTGCTTGATCTGAAGGCATCAACTAGTCTAAGAGAGAGCAGGCAAAATGCCACGAAAAGCTAAATATCATTATAACCATAAGCCAGCCATTGCACATATGCACGAGATATGCATACAGTCATGAATTTATTCAAATGCATCCGCTAAGTATAGAATCTAATTACTTGTTTTCAGATGCAATTCAGTCTGAACCTCAAAAACGACATATACATTTCGGCCTTTGTAGATAAATGATTTCATTGATACAAATGAGGCATGGCTTCATTGTTTTCAATGCTTTCGCACAACACGTAGTAAACTCATATCTTATTGCGTCACTGTGGCTATTCGGTAGCACGATCGCTAAGGACTGGCAAACATCTAGTATATAATATAATATAATAATTTACTGCATTGTACATATGTATAATTAATGATGAAAGCCTCACCTCTAGGTTCTAAATAGCTTTGGCGAATTTAATCAAATGAACTTATCAATCTAATACAAGAATCCACACCAAAGTTCTGTTTCGAAATGTCAGAAGTCGGTTGCATATACCATGTTTATTATACATAAAAGTACGTACATCCAACTGCTTGTAGCAAAAATAATTGTCATTAAATTCTTTGAACTTTTATATATTGAAAACTGACACTATGTCACTCAACTTGTCTGCAAAAATATTTGTCATCAAATTCTTTGAACTTTTATATATTGAAAACTGACACTATGTCACTCAACTTAGTCTGCTCGACCACAAGAACTCTGCCATTTGATTTGTCGAAACATACTTTCTTTGGATTACTACGAGACTGGTGTGTTATGATTGTTCGCTTAAAACTTAAATCAGAACTCAGCAGTAACACTCGGCTCTTCATGTAGTCAGCAACGAGAATATTTCCCCCTCCGTCAATATCTAAGTAAATGGGATAATCCAAGTGATCTCTATTCCATAGTTCACCGAAATATTTCAAAACATTGCCAGCTCTTTCCAGAATGCATACTCTAACTAGGGCATCTTTATCTTTTCCGTGACAGATTAGGAAATGATCTGAAGTAAGTTTTATGGCATGCGAAGGTTTTTCTATTCCAGAGTTCCAAGGAACACGAATATGTTCTACCAGTTTTCCATCTGGTGCGTATTCGTGCAATTCATTTAGGCTTGAAACAGTCAGCAGGATATTTGATTCACTGGTGACGGAAAGCTGACCTCTCGCTTTCTCTACAGACCATGCTTCTATTAATTTTCCGTTGGGATCGACTCTTAAGATTTCATTATGCTTATGCTTTTGCGATTCAACTTTCATCATATACAAACATTTATTGGAATTACATTGCTTGATATCGTCGTACATGTACTTCCCTTCTCTTGGCACTTTCCATCTTCGCTTAAACTTCAATGTTGGCAGATCATAAATCACTGTCACATTGTCATTGCTTACAACGAACAGCTCATTTTCAAGTATCGCAATACCGAAGACTTCAAAGCCGCGAGAGTTGTTGGAAAGTTTTTCCAGCGTCGTAGAAAATGTCACTCCCTCATCGCAGGTAATACCTCCTGCAAATTAAAGTTAAGATGCTGATTATTATCAAGATATTGATAGTCAGTTGCAGAACCATTGTGACATGAAGCGCATGAATATTTTTAAAAATGTTTTAATATCTGGCAGATAATTGGACAATGGACATAGCACAGAAAATTATGTGGACTACTCCAGACTTTTGGATTAGCTAATCCATAGGTTTAGCTCATATGTTCAAGCAATTATTGCTTTCCATATATTATTCGTTCCTCTTGAAAATCTTCCTCCTAAAACACACGTGCTTATCTGCCTGGGTTCAATAAAGAAATATTTCCAGTTTCCATCTGAGACATTTGGTTAAACAGCCTTTAAGTGCATATGAATTTCTAAACACAAATACATACATGCATGCATATTATTGTATTGTATTGTATATTCGTTTATTGATTAGCGCTAGGTGTCATAACGCAGCCAGTTACAAATTCATGCACAAGTAGATGTACCTTAGGGTGGTCCAGCAACCATAGAGAAAAGTTTAAGTTTGTGGAATCATTTCTCCACAAGGCTTATTTTTGTCCACTGGGTATAGATAGTTTGCCTGTTAAATTTCAGCCTGATTGTGCAACATTTAGAGGTCAACCCATTCTCAACATTTTACTTGTGTGCTAATGTGTCTTTTTGTCATGTTTACAATGGAAGAAAAAGAGTGTTCACTGGCAGGACCGTTACTGCTGCACTGGGACGGCAAAATGTTGCCCGACATTAATGGATAAAAAGAAAATGTTGACCGCATGGCTGCTGTTGTCACTGGAAATGGTCAGGAAAACGTGTGACAATTCCAAAAATGGAGAGGTGCAGGTGAGTCTAAGGCCAAGACCTGTGTTGAAGTAACTGTGAAATGGACTCTGGATTCACAGATCAAAGGCCTCGTATTTGACATAACAACCATCAACACAGGTCTTCATAAAGGCGCGTGCTTTAGAATTGAAAAGGCTCTGGGAACTGAAATGGTCTGGCTTGCATGCTGTAAACACGTCATGACAGTCGTCTTGTTAAATGTCTTCTTGTCTCTGTTTGGTCCAACCGAAGGTCCATCAACTGCGCTATTCAAGCGATTTAAGATAAAATGGCTATCAGTGAACCAAGATGCTTCTTTCGCAGCAACTGATGGACTATTTCAGGATCCATTATTGAACAAACTGCGACAGGAAGTGCTCGGCTATTTACCAGGTGCTCTTGAAACCCAGCAGCAAAGGGACGATTATCAGGAATTTCTACGTGTATTTTCTGGTTTCTTGGTTAACTGAAGGCAGTGAATCTTTTTGAGCTCCAGGTGCAACGCATCACGCCAGATGGATGGCAAAAGCCATTTATGCTATGAAAATATTCCTTTTTAAGACTCAATTCAAGTTGACTGCTCCTGAATCCAAGAAAATCACAGATTTGGCTCTTTGGTTTTTTCAACCTTGTTTAGTCTATGTCAAACAGTGGAACGAAGCACCGCGTGGAATCCGAGCCCCTCTCAATGGCATCACATTTTTTTATCAGTTCTGAAGACCTACCCAAACCATTCATTCATTCATTTCAGATATTTATATAGTGTCCCTTCAAGATTTCCACTCAGAGGCGCTCCCGACTACATCGCGGACACTGAATCGGAGTTTTCACGCCGAAGCGCATGAGCAATTGCGAGTGAAAGACTTGCCCAGGGTCCTTACGCGGCGGCTTGAGGTGGATTCGAACCCACAACCCTCCGACTGCAAAGCAGGCTGTTGCTAGCAAAGCACATGCAGCATTTTCAAAGCACCTCTGTTTTCTGTCTGAACATCTGGTGGTCATAGCCTTTTTGATGACAGAGTCTCATCAAAAATGAAAGGAAAGATGGTACGAAATCTGCAACGGCCAGCATTATCAGACGCCCCTCGGCATGTGCAGTACTGTTGACAAGTGAATCTGAACATCTGAAACTTTCTGGTGACAGAAAGGACATCTTTCTTTGATGTCCAAATGGAAAAAGGCAAAGAAAAGACTCAGTTGTTTATCAAGAAACCACCAGAACAGTTGACAGGTGATCCAGTCTTCAACAAATTTTGCGAACTGGCTGCACGCATGACAGTGGTGAATGACGTAAATGAACGGGGAAACAGTCTTATCGTAAAGTACAATGACATGCTGACAAAGAAAGAGGAACAGAAACAGTTTATTCTTCAACTGGTCGCAAATCATCGCAAGATTTTACCAACTCCATCCAAGACAGCGCTCATGTCATAGATTAACCATTACGGAACAATATATCTATTTTTGTTGAGATTACATAAAAAGTGCCAAATGGGTTGACCTCTAAATATTATTTGTTTTCATTACAATTTTGCATGATTGTTATAATCATGATAAAGAACAAAACTAGCCTTGTGGACAACTGAAATCTGTTACTTGATTTTTGTGGACCACCCTAATGTACCTGTATACGTACTTTTGTACCAACATGTATTCATATAAGCAATATAATGGGTTGAAGGTCAAGTAGTTTAGCTCGCATTGCAATGAATGAATCGCATGACCTGTATCATTTAGACGTAGACTCAGGTACAAGTGTGCTTATAATTCTATAAGTTATCCATTGAACAGGTGCAAGTGTCGAAACAAGGCGATTAATATTAACACCCTAATCTTATCGGCAAGGCATGTGAACAAGAAGTTGAAAACATAACGGCTCACCTTTTGTTTTTGTCGCTCGCTCTCCTCCACCGTACACTAAGTCTCTAAGCAAAGCTACTTGACCTTTAAAGTCTTCGACCATTTGGGTCAATTTATCTTCATTCGATTTGAGTTCATTATTGCGGTCAGCCAGCATATTCCTCTCCTGCTCCACTTCCTTATGATGGACTCTTTCGTTCTCCCGTTCTGCATTAAGTGTTTTAATGGTTTCCAACATGCTTGTCATTCTCTGTTTCACCTCTTTCAACTTAAGTGATGATTCATCTGTTTCCTCTTCGTTTACTTTGCGTTTCAGAATGATTTCTAACTCGCTCACACATTCTAGGTCAATCGAATCTGTTACAACACAGACCTCTTGATTCCATTCCATGCATTCTAGAAATTCTTCGTTGTCTTCTTCATCTTCGTGTATCGGAGTAGCACTATCTATATCCTGTTGTGGTGGGTTATTGGTAGATTTATCCATGTCCAGATTCCAATCAGGTAAATTGTCAACTTTTGCATCAGGTGATCTTTCGTAGTAATCATCTTTAGTACGTCCATAATTCTGACCTTGACGTTCTGTTAATTTAAACATAGCAGTCGTTTATTTAACTTTGAGATTCAGTTGAAAGCATTTTGATATTGTGCGCACGTGTAAATGGATCAGTTTGAAAATGTGTGATTATGTTGTGGAGAAAAAATACACTTTGTCCAGAGTCAATTGATATATAAAGAATGTATATTTTCAACATGGTTGGTAATTGTTGAAATAATCTCTACGAAGGAAGACCAGTAATGACACAGGCCTATACAATCACGCAATGCAATGTGTGATATTTAAAAAAAATTAAATGGAATCTATGATGACCAATTTTGGTAAACTTCAAAGTGTGAATAGCATTTTACATAGGTGTGATGCAGAAGTTCTAAAGGGAGGGGTTCTATTTTCCACCCTACCCTACAATACACTGATTCACAAACAATCATAGGCCTATCTCCAATATCTTCAGGCGATCTGAAAATGCAATGTATGTCCTATTAAAGTTACAGAACTTCATGCATAAAAATGATAAATAAATATTTCATCAACGGAGTATTGCTCAATCTACTTGACAAGATATAAAGATTTTATATTGAGATGTTTTTGGCTTTCACTATAAATTTTAGCAATATAGTGAGCGTAGAATGAATATGAAGTTAGGCAAATGCAATTAAAAGTAAAATCAACCTTCGAGTTCTCCAACTATGTTCTGATCAGGTGACCCTAGGACATCTTGCAGCTCTGTAATCTTAAGCGAGACATGAGAGAATTGATAAGAACTGTTGCCTGAAGAAACATGAAGATGTTTCAATTCTTTTGTTCTGGCATCTAATGCAGTTTTTGCTCTGCAGATATCACTGGCTGATCCAACTGTAGTTAGCTGCAAGCAATAAGCTTTATAGCTTTCCAAACAAACCAACAAAGTTTCTATGTTTTCTTTGTTAAGTTCACAATTCTTACGATTTTCTTGTCTTATTGAGTCTAACTCCAGAAGAAGTGAATCCGCATGCTTGTCCACCATTTCTTTTAGTTCTTGTCTTCTGCTGTTGATTTTAATTTCTATATCTTCTGTACAACGCATCAGCTCAGTCCTATAGTTATCCACTTCCTGTTCCTCTTGCCTCAGTTGAGGCAAAAACGAAGAAAATTCATCAACTTTCATCTTGATCTCCTTTCGAAAATCTGTGGCAACTTTGTTAATGTCTGATCCATCGTGTGATTTATGATTTTCGACGAAGCAGAGAGCACAGACAACTTCTTGGCAATCAGAACAATATATTTCCAACAGACTATTCGGGTGTTTCTCGCATGAATCTGTCTTTAACGTCATCTGCATGTCCTCTGATTTAAATTCTTCAAAGGCGATGATTTTGTGATTTTTGGTTAGCTTGTTTTTTCTATGATGTTTGTAACATTCACTGCACAACTTTTGATGACACTGAACACAAAACATCTCTGCAGATGGTATATCAGCTTCAACAAGTGAGTCTTTGTCTTCTCGGCATACATCACATAAATTTTGTGCTGAAGATGGCTGTAAAATGTTTTTAATTTCAGTCAACTTATCCATGAAGAAATTCTTCTGCAATCCTCCAAAACCTGTCTCAGGAACCGTGAACTCTTTCCTGCAGACAGGACATGGCATTGTGTCTCCTGGATTCTTATTCAGTTTCTCCCCAGTCTTTCGGAGGCAATGCAGACAGAATGTATGAATGCATGGTAGAATTTTTGGTTCTTTGTACGTTTCCAAGCATATTGGACAGTCAGTAATGTCTTTTAGTTTCTCTTCAGCTTCCAATGCAGCCGCCATTGATAGCACAATCGTAAGACCCGCTGTTGTTGCGTATCCACGACTACCGACCGTATCAACGGGTAAACAGAGCGTGAGTGCTAAGTATAGATGGAATTTCCAATAGTTTCATCATCGTATGAGTGTTCTCTTGATACGGGATATTTTCCGAAAATCCTTCGACGTAATCATAACATAATCGTTCCGATCAAACACAACAAATCAACGATAGAATTCAGAATGTAACACTCAAATGCGCAATGCGCAAATTCAGCGAGATAGCAATAGGCTTGAAGCTATGCGTCTGTTATTATGTCGGCGTTTCACAAATATAAAGGCCTGCCTATGCATAGATCTATGCAGCGAACCACACTATAGCTCTTAAGTTATGATACGCCATGTTTTATATTTCAATTATTGACTGTGCCTACGACAGGCGCTAGAAAAATCAACCGGAAAGGCGATAAATTTCAGCTGCCGGACTAGAGCTGATGTAACGGGAACTTTAGTGAGCCTTCTGGAAAGAAATTCTGAGCCGTTTATAATATTGGATATACAAAAACAGAGTTTTAGAGCGATTGGAATGTTATCAGTTGAAGCTTACACCCAACCGTTGTGGAGTCAAAAGGTGCACCCTGCTTGATGATTCATGGTTATCCCTTTCCTTTTGGTTATGTTTCAGGCTGCTTGCTTGATTTAGAGCTTATAGTTGAGGTTTTAGCTAAAAACAGTAGTGCTTTGCAAGAAATTATTTTTACACATTTATTACGATAGTTGATTGCTTTTTGTTATTCAGATTAGAATTTTCTACTTTTTCTACTTTTCTAATTGAAGCAGTGAAGCTACGCTAGCATGAACGATAGAACGATGGTCACTGCAGTATTTTTTACAGTCCCTGGAGCTAGCCCTGAGGCAGCCATGGTTTACGACTTCATTTTCTTAACCTCGGCATATGAGGGCGTGTGGCCAATCCTCTCCCCAACCGTAGAACACGGAGTCAGTCGTTAAGTAATTACCGACTGACCTAATGAGTTAGCGACTGATTTAACGTAGGTGACTAAATCACCTGCTCATAAAATGACTTGGTCGAGTTGCTATCACAAGGATGGGAAACACTGGATTTAACCATCAACAGCAGTTGAACAGTTTTAACAAGTCAGACCGTTCGTGCCAGCATATACAAGTGCATCAGATGAAACCCATATGGGATCTATAAGAGTTCCATATGCGATATGGGTCATATAATTATCATGGGCTCCATGTTATCATGCTAGCAGGTATTCACTACAAATAACTGGATTAACTTAAAAACTAGCAGTAGTGAAAACACTACTACTACTATTCCTTTATGTCAAAAACTCGTTGACACAAACGCAACAAGATTACAAAATCAACAGTTTGGATATCGATTAGACAAAAAAAATAATATATAGTCATATAGATAAGAGGGTTAGGAATGTATTAGTGACTGAGACCTATTGCTAAAGAAAATTATTGTTTAGCCAATACACCATAAAGTACTCTATGTATAAAATTTCGATCATCCCTATCCGGCAGAGTGAAATCATGAGGCCGGGGCCGCAGATTATAATGACGAGTAATTATTGGTGGAAACAATGAACGTAACACATGGAAATCGTTCATAATCACTGCCTTTAGTAGACTGGCGTCAGCATCACACACCAGCTGATCGATATCCGGTGAGTTAGGAGGAAGATATCCGGCATGCTTGATTCGCTGCAGAAGTCTATCGAGTCTTTTTCGGTCTTCAGCCGTTGTAAGATCCCACCAGGCTGGAGCGGCATAAGTCAATCGAGAGACGACAGTTGCCTCAGCAACCCGGCAGAGGGCACCGCTGGGAAGACCATTAGACCTGAGTATTCTGAGAGCGTGTAAAGCTCCACTACAGGAGACAAGGACTTCCTCCACGTGATTGGTGGCTCGAAGGTCATTAGTTATGGTTACACCTAGGATCTTGATGGTAGAAACACGTTCGAGTCCCTCCAAAGGTTGAGGTGGCAGTACTTTACGGTTCCGGGTAATAATCATCTCGCGTGTTTTTCGAACGTTCAGACGCAGATTGTTTGCCGTCGCCCATTGCTCAACAGACAGAAGCTCTTCACTGATGGTGTTTCGCATTGAAGATCCGACCAGAAGGTAAGTGTCGTCGGCATATTTAGACATCATGTTTTCACGGTTCCTTGGGTGTAGATCCGATCCATTAACATCATAGGCAGACGGACAGTTTCAGTGTCAGAGTGCCTAAAGAGTTCAGTACGTTGTAATCACTTGCTGCTGGCTATTAGAGTAGTCTACGTACGGTTTATGACTATCACGATTGCGTAGCAGACGAGGGCGGATGGCCAATCCACAGGCAGTTAGTAAGTAATACCAGAGACCACAATTGGTCATTTGACATCGACTGATTGCTAGACCCCGACAACTCGATTGACGGTACAGCACGCTAGCCAGTATACACTATCGAATTCCCTAGCAGTATTACCCCACTGATAATAGTTGGTGATATACCACATCACATATAGAACGTAGGGAAGGCGCACCTTTCTTCAACTCGACCTATGAGTCGGCAATGGACGAATCCGAAAATTCTGGACACAGGGTCAGCACATCGCAGGACTTACCGTTTTACTTCCCAGCTTAATCATCTACCAAATAACACAGAGGAAGGTGTACGCAAACACTGAAACCGCAACTGATGAAACGTGTTATCGATAGACCACTGTGTCGCACACGACAAAACAGCAAGATCGGGAAATAAAGTTCACGTGCTAGCTAAGGATTGCTTACCGTCCCTGAGCACGGAATGGTCAGGGTCGACTTATTTATTGATGCCAGTCATGCGGCAACTTGATCAATTCTTCATCGATTTTTGAATGTGTTAGGGGTGTGACTAGCAAGATGCGCTGCTTCTTCGATGGATTGCATATATGTAAGTAGGCCCTATTAAAAAATATTATTGTATGTATAATGTATATTAGGTATGAACGTATGTATGTATACATGCATGTACGTATGCAAATATTTATGTATGTATAACTATCTATAGTGGCAGATTCAGGCATCGTGATCGCGGCCCTGATCAACATGCGGCGCAAATTCATCGGTATTGAATGTTTCTCCAGGCATTGTGGAGACTCATGTTAGTGATCATCAGATCTTTCTCTGCGATTAATTACAGACCTTGTGGTCTTTTCCAATTCTTTGGAGGGTCGATCATAGCCATCTTCAGAGCTCTTTATTGAAGCGCCTGACAAACGCACTGCGCTGTACATTTACATGTTATGCAATTGAAAGAATTCACAAGAACACAAAATAATGACAGCAGACATAAATCTTAACTACTAACATAACAGACAGCCTGCAATACACTGCGCTTATGGCAACCTACAAAGCATGTCCGCCTACGGATCTCGATCTCGGTACCTCTCGCTCTCTATGCCAGTGTATTATCCAATGCGCTATCGCCCCTCCCCATGATGGGTAGACTAACTAATCGATTCGCTAATCAATTAACTAAACAGCTAATTCTAATTGAGTAGCTACAAGATTTTGTTAATTATAATTCCAATCGATTAACAACTTTCAGTAGCTAATTCTAATTGATTGGCAATTTAACTAATCGATCAGCTAGTCGATTAGCTGTTTGTCTAAGTTTGGCAAAAACTAATTCTAAAATATAATGATTAGCTACAAGATTTTGCTACTTTTAATTCTAATCGATTAGCAATTTAACTAATCGTGCCCATCTCTGGCTGGGAAAGCCAGTACGAGGGGCCCAGACACATTAATGCGGCTTAGTAAAGTTTTATTAGTTCTATAGATTTCAGAACCCACTGCTTCTTTTTTGACAAATCGGACAATGCTGGTGCTGTAATATAGATGACACGCATAGGTTATCAGAAATGAAGCACAAACAGTTTCAAAATCTTAATATCAAGCATTTGCTATAATGTCTAATCTAATCTAATGACGTCTAAAGCGCCGTTATCTTGCTTCAGACGTGTTTAAGTTTTGTTCTACATCACTAGAGAACTGAGTGTAGGCACAAAACTAGCAAGTGAATTCTAAAGCTTTAGTCCAGCTACTGGGCCTAAAGTAGAGTTGTAGCAATCCATTCTGCGACAACTTTGTTACTGGTTATTTACTGTAAAAATAGATACTACATCGCTTTTTTGGACCCACGCATTGCGTGACCTCTCATATTCCATGACTTTTTCTACAACTAACACTCTACCGTTTGACTTGTCGAAACATATCTTCCACGGATACCTAGCCTCAAGAGCACCGAGGTTTAACTTAAGTTCTAGATTAGAACTCAAAAGCAACACACGCCGGTTCGAATAATCAGCAACTAAAATGTTTCCGCCTCCATCAAGATCTAAATAAATAGGATTATTCAACCGCTGCGCTCTATTCCAGGGTTCACCAAAATATTTCAAAACGTCTCCTGCTTTACTTACTATACACACCCTGCAGAAGGCATCTTTATTACCGTGACAGATTAAGAAGTGTTCTGAAGTCAATTTTATGGCATGTAGAGGATTTTCTATTCCAGAATTCCATGACAGCCGAATAATCTGCACAAGCCTACCATCTGGTGCATATTCTTGCAATCGACTCTGCTGCGAAACAGTTAGCAAGACATTAGATTCCTGCGTAACAGATAGTCGGCCTCTTGCTTTACCAACCGACCATGCTGTAATTACTTTTCCATATGGGTCGACGCGTCGAATTTCATTGTTTGCTGTTGAACCGACCTTCATAATATACAAGCATTTATTTGTATTGCATTCCTTTAGATCATCAACGTCACCTTCTAATGGCATTTTCCATCTTCTCTTGAATCGCAATGTAGCTAGGTCATGTATTATTACTATGCTGTCATTGCCGAGGACGTACAGTTCGTTCTCAAGGATGGCAATCCCAAAGATTCTATAGGTGTCTCTGTTTGGAGCAGAGATGGTCTCCAGCGTTTTAGAAAACGTAATTCCCGCGTCACAGGTAATGTGTCCTGTGAACAATAGAAAGAAACCATAATTATTAGGAGATTAGGTGAAAAGCCTAATGATTAAATTGACCTTCGTAAAGTCAAAAGCGATAGAAAGAGATTATGGCGATTTTTACAACAGATTTTTTTTTTTTTTAATTCACCAGTTTACCGTCATCATATGACATCAAAGGCCGTTGACGACAATTCAAAATTATGTACAATACAATTTAAAAAAAAAAAAATTAATAGAGTTCAAATGACACCATTTAAAGGCGTCTAAACAGTATTTTACAATGTCACTGATATTCATTGTTTGACATCATAATACAACTCAGCGATTAATATCTATGATACTTGCAGGCAAGCTATAGGCCTACAATGCTTTGCAGAAATATCATAAACAATTTATTTCTATTCTACTTTGAATTTTCAAACATTGCAATCAAATATTATTAAAGAAATACATGCATAGTCACAGATTAAAAAAATTACAGTTCTTTATCATATGTTATATGTATATTCATTGTTTGACATCATAATATAACTCAGCTATTAATATCTATGATAACAATAACAATATATATAAGTTATATAACAGATTTTTATTGCACGTTTTTAATATACCGAAGGTTACATTGATTGACGCAATAACGCAATGCCGCTCACAACAAAAGAAGTTGAAATATAAACATACCTTTTCTCTCATATTAAATTGTTTACTAGTGCAAATGTTAGGCCTGTCTGTCTGATGTAAGGCTAAGTCACATTACTTCAATATGAGTGACTATAATTACAATGTTAGGCCATAATGTGAGCTATAAGCATTCTCGTTCAAATAGGGCCAAGTTATAGGCCTATCAAATAGTTAAAATTGTTCAAAAGACAACACTATTCTGCATCGTTCAATGCATAGTTGTTAAAAACGGTAAAATCAAAATAAAAACGGGAAAAAACGTCGTTTTATTATTGGAAAAACGGGGGGAAAGGGAGATTAATTCGCATTTTGGATAACTTAGAAATTCAAATAACTTTTATCAATTTTATTTCCTGTACTCTGCTGTTTATTTCTCAACTTATGACACTAAATAGTTACTTAGATGAATCCTTGAAAGGACAGAGACAACGTAAGGGACATCAGACAAAAATTAAATTAAACAAATAATAACAGACAGTAAATAAATAAATAAAGTTACATAAAAAATAAAAAACGAAAAAACGTTTTTTACAACTATGGTTCAATGCAATGTATAAATTGGTCGCTAATTGCTGAGTATATGCAACACATAAAAAGTTTTCTGCAGACAAATATTTTTACTAAAAGAAAAATCACAATAGGAAAAGATTGGTCCATAGCAGATTGGTCCATATATATAGTCATACAAAAAATTGTGTTGAAATAGCTATTCGATGTTAAGTTTTAAAACATTCCACCACCTTGCTTAGGCCTAATGCAAATACCATTTTAACACGTGAGAGTTTAAAAATGAAAACCTGCTATTAAACTGTGAAGATTTTGCAACAATGCTGTTAAAATGCTTTAAAATGTGTTACGTGAACATTTGGAAAAAATGCAAAATTTCAAAAATACAAATGTACAGATATTGTCACAATAAAACAAAGGGCTAACCTTTCATTTTTGTCGCTTGTTTTTTTCCGCCAGATATTAAGTCTTTTAACGCAACATTATGACGTTTTAAGTCTTCCACCATTTTGCGCAATTTCTGCTCATTTGATTCATGATATTTAGTACTGTCAACCAGCAAATCCCTCTCCTTCTCCACTTCCTTAAGATGGACTCCTTCATTCTCAAGTTCTGCGTGAAGTGTTTTAATGGTTTCCAACATGCTTGTTATCTTCTGCTTCAACTCTTTCAACTTATCGTCAAGTGACAACTCAATTGTGCATGCTATTCCTTTAACTTTGCTTTTCAGCATTAGTTCTAACTCACTCAGACATTCTAGTTCAATCGAGTCTGTTACGACACAGGCGTCAAGATTCCATTCCATGCATTCTAGAAATTCTTCCATGTCTTCTTCATCTTCTTCATCTTCTTGCATTGGTGTTGATTTACTAATGTCATGTTGTGATATGCTATGTAGATTGTCAGACTTTCCATCCAGTAACCTTTCGAGGTAATCATCTTTGGTGCGACCTAAATTCTGTGCTAGATGTTCTGTTAATTTAAAACAACAGTCGTTTATTAAGTTTGACAGGCAGTTAAGAAGAATTATGATTATTATGTGTATGTGTGGCAATGGGTCAGTTTCAAAATATGTGATTGTGACGAGATCAGAATATACTTTGGTCAGCATCTGAGCATCAAATGGTATAGTGAGAATATATATTTACAAACGAAGACCAGTAATAATCACAGATACAGTAGTACAATAGGATGAGTTATCATTCCGAACATATACACTACGCATATACAACTATTCGCTGCTGATAAGAAATTGCTATCAACTTGAATATTTTCCGCAGGTGATCAGTATATCTCATCAATGTATATCCCATCATATAGTCTACACTGTATATATCGCAATGAATATCCCATAAAAGTTAAATATTTTCATGCAACTCAATATGATCGGTACATACATCACAAACATAATGGAGTAGCGCAGCATGTACTTAAAAATTCTAGTTTCATATATTACTAGCGCTGAATAGCTCAGAATTCAAATGGTATGCTGAGGCTAGGCAAATGCAGCTGAAAGTAAAATCTACCTTCGAGTTCTCCAACTATGTTCTGATCAGGAGATCGTAGGCCATCTTGCAGCTCTGTAATCTTAAGCGAGACTTGAGAGAGTTGATAAGAACTGATGCCTGAGGAAATATGAAGCTGTTTCAATTCTGTCGTTCTAGCATCTAACGCAGTCTTTACTCTGCAGATATCAGTGGCTGACCCAACTGTAGTTAGCTGCAAACAATAAGAGTTATAGCTTTCTAAACAAACCAACAGCGTTTCAATGTCTTCTATGATAAGTTCACACTTCTTAAGATTTTGTTGTCTTATTGAGTCTAAATCTAAAAGAAGCAAATCAGCATGCTTGTCCACCAATTCTTTTAGTTCTTGTCTTCTTCTGTTGATTTTAGTTTGCATGTCTTCTGTGCCACTCATAAGTTCAACCTTATATTTGTCCATATTCATTTCTTCTTGCTTTAGTTGAGGCAACAGTGAAGAAAATTCATCAACGTTCAATTTAATCGCCTTACGAAAATCGCTGGCAACTTTTTTAACATCTGATCCAACGTGTGCTTGATGATTTCGACAAAGCAGATGGCGCATACAACTTCTTGACAACCAGAACAATATATTTCCAACAGACTATTCAGGTGTTTCTCGCATGAATCGGTTTTTAATGTCTCCTGCATGTCCTCTGATTTAAATGCGTCAAAGGCGATGATTTTGTGATTTTTTGTTAACTTTTGTTTTCTATGATGTTTGTGGCATTCACTGCACAACATTTGGTGACACTGTACACAATACATCTCAGCAGATGGTATATCAGCTTCAACAAGTGATTCATTGTCTTCCCTGCATGCATCACATAAATTTTGTGCTGAAGATGGTTGTAGAATGTTTTTAATTTCAGTCAGCTTATCCATGAAGAAATTCTTCTGCAATCCTCCAAAGCCTGTCTCAGGAACTGTGAAGTCTTTCCTGCAGACAGGACATGGCATCATGTCTCCAGGATTCTTGTTCAGTTTCTCCCCAGTCTTTCGAAGGCAATGCATACAGAATGTGTGAATGCATGGTAGAATTTTCGGTTCCTTGTACGTTTCCAAGCATATTGGACAGTCCGTTATGTCTTTTAGTTTCTCTTCAACTTCCATGGCAGTCGCCATTGACAGCACAATCGTCAGACCCACTGTTACTGCGAATCCGCAACTACCGCCCTTATATATTGGTAAACAAAGCGTGAATGCTAATAATAGACGGAATTTCCAATAGTTTCATCATCATACGAGTGTTCTCTTGATACGGGATATTTTCCGAAAATCCTTAGACATAATTATAACATAATCGTACCGAACAAACACAACATATCAACGGTAGAACCTTTCCCATACACAATTCAGAATGTAACATTCAAATGCGCAAATTCAGCGAGATAGCAATCGACGTGAAGCTATGCCTCAGTTGTGTGCAATATCCCGACGTTTAAAAAATATCTAGGCCAGCCTATGCATAGATCTATGCAGCGAACCACATTATAGCTCTTACGCACGACCGTTATATATAAGAGGTCGTTGCGCACGACCTGGTTTATATTTCAATTGACTAAGCCTATCACAAGCGCTTGAAAAATCAACCGGAAACCGATAAATTTCAGCTGCGCGGATTAGAGCTGATGCAACGGGAACTTAAGGGAGCATATTGGATAGAAGTTTCTTAGCCGTTTACTGAATATACAAAAACCGAGTTTTGCAGCGATTGGAATTTCAGCAGTTGAAGCTTACACCCAACCGTTGTGAAGTCAAAAGATGCACCCTGCTTGATGATTCGGGGTTGTCCCTTTCCTTTTGGTTATGTTGCAGGTTGCTTGCTTGATTTAGAGATTTAGTTGAGGTTTTCCAACTTAGTGCCTAGTGCTTTGCAAGAAATAATTAGTACACATTTGTTACAATGATTGTTGATTGCTTTTGTATATAGGCCTACGTGTATATTTATGTGCGCATGCATGTATATAATATACGTAGTATGTAGGCCCTATCCATGTAAAATGAATTTAAGTAGGCATTTACATAATTATGCATGTCAATATGCATGACTATGAATCGATGTATGTATGCATGTATGTAGATATGGTAAAGGCAATGTGTATACATGGATCGATGCCTACTATGATTTCTTTTAAATGCCTTTCAGACAGTAACACAAGACAAGAGCTTCATATGCCATGAACTCACTATTTCTGAAACGTTATTACAATTATGAGAGAATTTATCTTTTCAAACTGATGCGAAACATTTCGTTTCGTTAACCAGCTAAATCTGCATCGTCTACACCAGCATAAGTTTTATAAGTTAAAGTTTTACACAAATCACAATCCGTTTCTCAGCTACAGTTGTGAAAAAAGGGTTCGACTTTGCTAAAAGTGTCCCTGTTAACCTCGAGATAGGCAGTAACGGTTTCTTTCATGTCGACCTGCAAACAACAAATAACCCATAGAACATGAAGGCTTTGCAACTAGGACTAAAATACTTATACATTCAATTTATCAACATTTACTTTTATCTTAATTTACCAAAGCAGTCAGTTTACTTAATCCCATCCTAGGGTATGATGTATTATGCGTCCAAAAACAGGCTTAAGGCATTATAAATCCCAATCTTCACTTCATTCACCGGAAAGATATCATGCTGTGACAATTAAAATATTCCTCGGACTCCCATAGAGTGAAAATTAGTGATAGAGTAGTTGTAACAGTTCTAGTGTTAATAATTGCAGTGATAGAAGTAATGATAGTTACAGCTCCTAGTACACTCCTACTACTACTACTGCTGCTGCTGCTGCTGCTGCTGCTTCTACTACTACTGTTGCCACTTCTACTATCACTATTACTGCTACTGCTAAGCACTAACTACAACCACTGTCACTGACACTACCACTACTACTGCTACTACTGCTACTACTACTACAACTAATACAGAGATCCTTTCAATTTATAAAATGGCCAAAGAGTCTATAACGTATAAGGAGGATTGGAAACGCGTGCAAATAGTAATCAATTTTATCTCGTGCGGTCACTCGCGCTCAATCCAGTCACATGAAGTTTATTAAATATCTATCATACTGGAAGTGTCCTTAAACGATCTAAGAATAATTATGCTCTGAGAACGTGTCATTAAATTATTTCTAAGACTTAGGAACTTTCACAATAAGTCCTTCATCATAGCATTGCATCTGACGTAATAAATAAGCAACTTATCATGGTCTGCTTATTTCCGTAGATATTCATGAGTATTGTTTTTATTGTCACTGATATACGATGATTTTCCAGATGTTTTTCAACGATTCCATTATTGTTTTTCCTTTAATTTGAATACCAGACGATTAATCAATGGAGTATTTGCGTTGAAGAAGAATGAACCTATAATTATGAATCTAATAAATATAATTTCTAAGCAGCAAGTGGCCGATGATCGACGTATAGGCATATATAATTATAATAAGATTCGACGTTTAATCGATTCAATATATATGCAAAGGACGTTGCAACACGAAAAATCAATGGAATATGTACGTTGAAGAAGAATGCATCGATTTTAATCTTATACAAATCATTTGAAGACAGTATACAAGACGATAAAGCAATCGAGTATTTACGTTGAAGAAGAATGCACCTATAAATCTTATAAATATAATTTGAAAACAACAGGTGGTCGATGATCGACGCGTAGACCTTTTAATGAGATTCGCCGTTTAATTAATTAATTCAGTTAATACATAAAGGGTGATGCTATACGTCAGTTTTCATTCGTGGTCTGATTCAAGGTATGTCAAGCATCACTAGTCTTCGGATTCTTTATTCAACTCTACAGCAAAATTGAAATCTAAGAAGAACCCCTCTGGCATAATGTTGCACACGTTTGTAAGCTGGTGTGCTGTAAGTTGCTTTTGATACACCTTTAATAAATTTTGAATTTACGATCGCGGTTACTTTCAACCAAGTGTACATTTGAACGTAGTTCGTGTCTTGATGTTTTATATCATTCTTCTTTGGTATCATACACACAGTATGTTATGATTGCTTAAAGTTAAGAAAATCTCCGAAATGAAGATGATTATCTTCTGGTTGGTGATGTTCGTTCTGCATGCAGTATTTACTACTCAATGGTCGATGGCATCAGCCCAAGGTAATGTACAAATATCTTTAATTAATAAACAATTGAGGTGGGGGTCCAAACTTGCATGGAAAAAATATATTTTCAAAATATGCTGATCCACAAGGCTGCCTTTTTCTACTTGACTAGAAGACTCTGTGTTAAAAACATTGAAGGGATTTTAGCATGCTTAGAGGTCGTTATTTGCTTTACACTTATTCTAGAAATCTAAAAAATTACGCGTCTGACGCCTTAATAGCTACATTATAAATTAAAATTAGCACCCATGAACTCCAAGCACCCTCTTTCTAAATCATGATCGATATGCCAACTGTATTCAAGTAAATAAAAGAATACTAAGCCTAATTGGAAGTAAAAAAAACTTGTGTCAGAAAAATGGTTGCCGATTTACAGTTAATTTTTAAATTTTTGCATTTTGGTCAAAATAATAACTGAATTGAGATTAAAAATTATACATGCTTTCTGACAAACGTAGCGACCTCGAAATATAATTTAATCTTTCCAAAAGTTTCTTTACAGACTCATGTTTTCATATGTAACATGGGCAGCTTTGTGGAGCCATGCATTTCCAACTTTTATTTTTTGAACCACCCTAATAAACATATAACAGCAACATAAATTACCATAGTAAATTTAATAAAATAGGCCTATATGATCAGTTTAGGATCGTCGGATATACACAAGTTTAACCCATCTCCTATAACCCAACAAATGCCATGTTATCGACAACACTTGCCACAATATATCTAAGCCTGTGATTATACAAGGTGTAGACTGAAACACAATAATATTATTATTGTAAGTCGATATTTTACTTATAGCAGGGTGGGCAACGATTAAAAATTTTAATCGAAATTAATCGCACGATTAAAATTCTTAATAACGCGATTAATTTGTAACGCATGTCACAATTAATAAAATACAGCCCGTAAAAACGAAGTTTTTTACTATATCCATCTAGTATCCTATAATGCGTCTTATGAAGCAGTTACCTCAAGAAATATATAGTCCGCGGTCATTTTACGTCATAGCGTGCGTTTAATCAGGCAGTGCGCCCGTTTTTGTTGCGGCCAATGGCAACGCTGCGTATCGGAAAAGTTGAGTCCCCGATTCGATAAAGTTTATTCCCCGATTCTATAAGCTAGCCTTTTTTGGGGAGCTGAAATTTTTATAGAATGAAGTGTCTGCGAGGGCGAGTCTATCTGCCAAGTTTCAGGACGATTGAATGATTGTAAGTGATCGAATGAGTCGTCGCAAGATTTGACTTTTAGCCTGTGGCTCAAACATACATACATACATACATTCAAGATTTCCGTAAGTTAAACTAGATGGATAAAAAAGTACAACTACTCTACCGACTCCATAAAAGCTTGTAGACGATAAACAAAAAGCAAACATGTTTTTACTGCTTGCTTTACTTTTTAGCTTTTACTTTACAGTTTAAAAGGTTAAACTGAGCGATTTTATCAAGAATTGTTTTAGCGCATTTCTAGAAATAATTGGGCACAGTGACAATCGCGTTAACTGCGTTAAAAAGTTAATCGCCTTAATTAATTAACAAACTATTCGCGCTAATAACGCGTTAAATAGGGCCTACCCAGCCATACTTTATAGATATGAAAAGGTTTTCTCTGAGACCGCAATGCATTTGTTATTATAAACAAGAAGTGATTCTTCGAAGCTGACAGAGGCGCTGAGGTGCATAGGCGATCCAGGCGTCACTCCACATTTATTAAACAATTCCAGTCATGTGTTATGATTCCGAAGAAGGTGATCTAGCCCCATTGTTGAGAACCATAATATGTAATTATGAGGACACTCAATACAACGCATTTTAAATAGCTAATTATTAAGACTCCGTTGTTGTGACTATCTAACAGATCTAAACAAGTTCGTTTTAAGGAAGTTATCAAATGTGTTGTTTAGAGCCACTTGATTGACCATGGATCCGTTGGCCCAACTCCTTTGTTATAATAAGTTAATGAATTTTTTACTATTATAATTGTTTAGTGAAAGATAAAGCAATGAACAACTAATTATGCTGATGATGTGGCTATTGTTTTACAGAAGATTTGGACAACCAGATCGACGACGGTGATAAGATTCATGAGTTTCCTTCAGAGTTGGGAGCGGATAGGTTCGTAAAGCGGTGAAATTTCCTTATCGCCTCTTGACGTGAAAAAGCCACTGTCAATCTAAATCAACCATAGCATTTGATTTCACCAAATACATCGGCAATGACATATACCAGTGCCTCACTCATCAACAAAATTAGAAACTCATTCCGTCACTGCCTCAGTCATCCACAAACTTTAAAACATATTCCATGACTCGCTCAGGCAATAACTGACTCGTTCAAACGGTCCCTACTCGTCCACTCATACGCTCAATCACTTACCTAACGCCTCGCTCACTCATTCACTCATTTGCTAAAACAGTCAAACAATCACTTATTCAGTGAAGCAATCAGTTGTTCATACGATCGTCTGATCAACCAATCAATAAATCAGTTGGAGTGCCTGAGTCTGTTTATTACTATTAGTACTGTTAAAATTACACTCATTTTCACTCGATGGGAGAATGTTCTCATTGTTAGCGATTGACATCTACTGAATAAATAAAGATGAAGTTATTATTTAAGTAAATGAAGAGACATTGACTGATTAGCATTTTAGTCCTAGTAGCGAAGCCATGAGTTCTATAGGTTATTGGTTGTTTGGTTTTCGTTGCAGTTCAGTGGATGAATACCGAAGAAATGCGAGAAGCGGTGCATGCTTAGGTTCTGGTGAGTGGTGCTTGGTTGCATTGGGCGCATCACTCGGCACCTGCTGTGGAATTATGAGATGTTCTTACTGCCCATGGATGCCTCATAATTGCAAATGCCAATGATGCAGATTTAATTGGTTAAACGAAACGAAATGTTTTACATAAATTTGAAAGTGAACTTTCTCTTATAAACATATAACCGTTTAAGAAAGAGTGAGCTAAGCGCATATGAAACGCTTTGTCTTGTGTTACTCTTGGTGAGGTACTTAAAAGAAACCACAGTATGCATCGATGTACATAATATTATTGTATTGTATTGTCCCTATGCGGCGACTTTGAGGTGGATTCGAACCCGCAGCCCTCCAGCTGCAAGGCACCGAACATACCCCTATACCACCGCGCCCCAGTATATTGTGTTGTATTGTGTTGTAGTGTACTCCACGTTTATAATGCGACCGAGCCACCCGCAGTAAAGATCCGAGAAATTAATCTCTGATAAACCGACCGACCGGGAAGCGAACCCGGGGCGCCGGCGCGGAGAGCAGGCTACCAACCCACTCGGCCACTCAGGATCCTCAGTAGCAGTAGCAGTAGTAGTAGCAGTAGCAGTAGCAGTAGCAGTAGCAGTAGCAGCAGCAGCAGCAGTAGTAGTAGCAGTAGCAGTTGCAGTAGCAGCAGCAGCTGCAGCAGCAGCAGCAGCAGCAGCAGCAGTAGTAGTTGTACTTGCTGGTCGTGCTTCTTAGATGGGAAATCAGGCAGAACCAGGACGATCAGAGAAGGCACCTTTATCTTTGGAGCATGATAGTCCTTGAAGACGCACACCAATGGCAGCGACTTCACTTCGATTAAGAAATCTGTGAGAGTTAGCACAATGCTTTGGGTCTTAAGAATGAAACTATCGAGTCATTTAGTATTACATGTAGAATTGTAGATTCACTAGTTGGCAAAATAATGGGCGAGCGGGTCTTTGGAGTGGAGCCAGTACTGTTGTCAATCGCGGATACGATATCAACCGCTCGACGTCCAACCAATGCCTATTTTGTGCGCGGAACTATCTGGGGTGGTCCAAGAGATCTCCAGACGAAAATTTCATCATCCGATATTTCATCATCCGATATTTCATCATCCGAGCTGCAGAAACTCTGAACTGCTGTGACCTATTATAAACTAGTTGGGAATTTGTTGGTTGGGCTTAGCGTGTTTGCGCGAGCCTGCCAGTGGTGACTCTTCTAGTGAGCAATGTTATCTGGCTGACAATACTCTGTACAAAACGACATTTATCATCATGAGACTAGCGCAAACATATTTTTTCTTTGTTTTTCTGTTACGCGCTTTCTAGCTTTCTAGCTGTAATCAGTTGCGGTGTGTCAGCTGTTTTTGTGTGTGCCAATAAACGAATATAATAATAATAGTCTCTTACCCATGACCTGTCCGAGATGTTCCCGTTCTACCGTTCTACAGTATACTGTCTATCCCGCCTCGACTATATATAACACACCAGTGCCATGTCCTCTTAAGCTTCATGCAATAAAATTAAGTTTGCATGTATGAAATATAATTCATTTTAACTCGAAAATCTTCCTAACCGTTCTCGCGAAAAAAGTGGGTGTTAAATAGTTGTCTTCATTTCCAACAGAAACCAATACAAGTTTCGATTTTATCCACTTTGTGAAAGATTTATCAGACGCCGTCACAATTCTATCGTCTTCAATTTAAGATGCTATGGTCTTTATTTAGTAAATATAATTCTTCTTTTGATTCTCTGCCTTCCTAAGCAGGTTCGTACGTCTAATGTCGCCATTCATCACGTTGTCTGGCTCTCACTTTCAGCTTCCTGTAATCCTCCATCATTCAGTCCAAAAACATCGTTTTCGGTCTTCCTCTTGTCTTCTTCCCCTCCATTCTTCCCTGAATTATAGTTCTTAGGAGGGAGTCTCCTCTCATGACGTGGCCCTACCATTTTCTCTGTCGGCTTCTGATTATTCCTATCGGGGATCTTTTTCGTCCACCATTTTTAGTATCTCTTCATTTGTCCTGCGCTCCATCCAGCTGACTTTCTCACATCTCGAAGGCCTTCAATCTTCTGATGTCTTCCTTCCTCGGGGTCCAAGTTTCCGATCCGCATAAAATCACACTCTATATCATAGACTTGATAATTCTTTACTTCAGATTCCTATATAGTTTTCCTCTTATCAATTCCTCTCTTTTGTAGAAGGCATCTTTTCCCATGGCTATTCTTCTCTTTATTTCTACATGACACTTTGCATTATTTGTGATCATACTTCCTAGGTAACAGACTTGTTCCAGTTTCTTTCCATCTATAGTTATTTTACTATAATTGTTCCCTTTGCTTTGCTTATTCTTATGACCTTAAACTTTTATGTTTATTTTCATATCGTACTCCTTCGAGATCTTATTTAGCCGACCCATCATTTTCTGTAGCCCCTTATGGTTTACCTGCCAGCATTGCCTGGTCATCTGCTAAATATAATTATCTAATAGCATAATGCCATTTTAAGTGGACTGCTCAAAAATATAAAGATAGTAAATAAGCTTGATGTTAAATTTCCATAAATTACTGTTCAAGTTATCAGATCAAAGCCAACAAAATACTGTCGCCCGAAGCTGCTTGATCTGAATGCATCAACTAGAGAGCAGGCAAAATGCCTTGAAAAGCTATATATCATTATAACCATAAGCCAGCCATTGCACAGATGCACGAGATAAGCACACTGTCATGGATTTATTCAATTTCATCCGCTAAGTATAGAATCTGATCACTTGTTTTCAGATGCAATTCAGTCTGAACCTAATAAACGACATATATACATTTCAGGTCTTTGTAGATAAATGAGTTCATTGATACAAATGCTTCATTGTTTTCAATGCTTTCGCACAACACGTAGTAAACTCATATCTTATTGCGTCAGTGTGACTATTCGGTAGCACGATCGCTAAGGACTGGCAAACATCCAATATATATATATATATATATATATATATATAATATATAATAATTTACTGCATTGGACTAATACATATGTATAATTAATGATGAAAGCCTCACCTCTAGGTTCTAAATAGCTTTGGCGAATTTAATCAAATGAACTTATCAATCTAATACAAGAATCCACACCAAAGTTCTGTTTCGAAATGTCAGAAGTCGGTTGCATATACCATGTTTATGATACATAAAAGTACGTACATCCAACTGCTTGTAGCAAACATAATTGTCATTAAATTCTTTGAACTTTTATATATTGAAAACTGACACTATGTCACTCAACTTAGTCTGCTCGACCACAAGAACTCTGCCATTTGATTTGTCGAAACATACTTTCTTTGGATTACTACGAGACTGGTGTGTTATGATTGTTCGCTTAAAACTTAAATCAGAACTCAGCAGTAACACTCGGCTCTTCATGTAGTCAGCAACGAGAATATTTCCCCATCCGTCAATATCTAAGTAAATGGGAGAATCCAAGTGATCTCTATTCCATAGTTCACCGAAATATTTCAAAACATTGCCAGCTCTTTCCAGAATGCATACTCTAACTAGGGCATCTTTATCTTTTCCGTGACAGATTAGGAAATGATCTGAAGTAAGTTTTATGGCATGCGAAGGTTTTTCTATTCCAGAGTTCCAAGGAACACGAATATGTTCTACTAGTTTTCCATCTGGTGCGTATTCGTGCAATTCATTTAGGCTTGAAACAGTCAGCAGGATATTTGATTCACTGGTGACGGAAAGCTGACCTCTCGCTTTCTCTACAGACCATGCTTCTATTAATTTTCCGTTGGGATCGACTCTTAAGATTTCATTATGCTTATGCTTTTGCGATTCGACTTTCATCATATACAAACATTTATTGGAATTACATTGTTTGATGTCGTCGTACATGTACTTCCCTTCTCTTGGCACTTTCCATCTTCGCTTAAACTTCAATGTTGGCAGATCATAAATCACTGTCACGTTGTCATTGCTTACAACGAACAGCTCATTTTCAAGTATCGCAATACCGAAGACTTCAAAGCCGCGAGAGTTGTTGGACAGTTTTTCCAGCGTCGTTGAAAATGTCACTCCCTCATCGCAGGTAATACCTCCTGCAAATTAAAGTTAAGATGCTGATTATTATCAAGATATTGATAGTCAGTTACAGAACCATTGTGACATGAAGCGCATGAATATTTTTTAAAATGTTTTAATATCTGGCAGATAATTGGACATAGCACAGAAAATTATGTGGACTACTCCAGACTTTTGGATTAGCTAATCCATAGGTTTAGCTCATATGTTCAAGCAATTATTGCTTTCCATATATTATTCGTTCCTCTTGAAAATCTTCCTCCTAAAACACGTGCTTATCTGCCTGGGTTCAATAAAGAAATATTTCCAGTTTCCATCTGAGACATTTGGTTAAACAGCCTTTAAGTGCATATGAATTTCTAAACACAAATACATACATGCATGCATATTATTGTATTGTATTGTATATTCGTTTATTGATTAGCGCTAGGTGTCATAACGCAGCTAGTTACAAATTCATGCACAGGTAGATGTACCTGTATACGTACTTTTGTACCAGCATGTATTCATATAAGCAATATGATGGGTTGAAGTACAAGTAGTTTAGCTCGCATTGCAATGAATAAATCGCATGACCTGTATCATTTAGACGTAGACTCAGGTACAAGTGTGCTTATAATTCTATAAGTTATCCATTGAACAGGTGCAAGTGTCGAAACAAGGCGATTAATATTAACACCATAATCTTATCGGCAAGGCATGTGAACAAGAAGTTGAAAACATAACGGCTCACCTTTTGTTTTTGTCGCTCGCTCTCCTCCACCGTACACTAAGTCTCTAAGCAAAGCCACTTGACCTTTAAAGTCTTCGACCATTTGGCTCACTTTATCTTCATTCGATTTGAGTTCATTATTGCGGTCATCCAGTATATTCCTCTCCTGCTCCACTTTCTTAAGATGGACTCTTTCGTTCTCCAGTTCTGCATTAAGTGTTTTAATGGTTTCCAACATGCTTGTCATTCTCTGTTTCACCTCTTTCAACTTAACATGGAGTGATGATTCATCTGTTTCCTCTTCGTTTACATTGCGTTTCAGAATAATTTCTAACTCACTCAGACAATCTAGGTCAATCGAATCTGTTACAACACAGGCCTCTAGATTCCATTCCATGCATTCTAGAAATTCTTCGTTGTCTTCTTCATCTTCGTGTATCGGAGTAGCTCTATCTATATCCTGTTGTGGTGGATTATTGGTAGATTTATCCATGTCCAGATTCCAATCAGGTAAATTGTCAACTTTTGCATCAGGTGATCTTTCGTAGTAATCATCTTTAGTACGTCCATAATTCTGACCTTGACGTTCTGTTAATTTAAACATAGCAGTCGTTTATTTAACTTTGAGATGCAGTTGAAAGCATTTTGATATTGTGCGTATGTGTAAATGGATCAATTTGAAAATGTGTGATTATGTTGTGGAGAAAAAATACAGTTTGGCCAGAGTCAATTGATATATAAAGAATGTATATTTTCAACATGGTTGGTAATTGTTGAAATAATCTCTACGAAGGAAGACCAGTAATGACACAGGCCTATACAATCACGCAATGCAATGTGTGATATTTAAAAAAAATTAAATGGAATCTATGATGACCAATTTTGGTAAACTTCAAAATGTGAATAGCATTTTACATAGGTGTGATGCAGAAGTTCTAAGGGGAGGGGTTCTATTTTCCACCCTACCCTACACTACACTGATTCACAAACAATCATAGGCCTATCTCCAATATCTTCAGGCGATCTGAAAATGCAATGTATGTCCTATTAAAGTTACAGAACTTCATGCATAAAAATAATAAATAAATATTTCATCAACGGAGTTTTGCTCAATCTACTTGACAAGATATAAAGATTTTATATTGAGATGCTTTTGGCTTTCAGTATAAAGTTCAGCAATATAGTGAGCGTAGAATGAATATGAAGTTAGGCAAATGCAATTGAAAGTAAAATCTACCTTCGATTTCTCCAACTATGTTCTGACCAGGTGACCGTAGGCCATCTTGAAGCTCTGTAATCTTAAGCGAGACATGAGAGAATTGATAAGAACTGTTGCCTGAAGAAACATGAAGATGTTTCAATTCTTTTGTTCTGGCATCTAATGCAGATTTTGCTCTGCAGATATCACTGGCTGATCCAACTGTAGTTAGCTGCAAGCAATAAGCTTTATAGCTTTCCAAACAAACCAACAAAGTTTCTATATTTTCTTTGTTAAGTTCACACTTCTTACGATTTTCTTGTCTTATTGAGTCTAACTCCAAGAGAAGTGATTCGGCGTGCGTGTCCACCATTTCTTTTAGTTCTCGTCTTCTATTGTTGATTTTAGTTTCTATATCATCTGTGCAACGCATCAGCTCAGTCCTATAGCTATCCAATTCCTGCTCTTCTTGCCTTAGTTGAGGCAAAAACGAAGAAAATTCATCAACGTTTATTTTAATCTCCTTTCGAAAATCTGTGGCGACTTTGTTAATATCTGATCCGTCGTGTGATTTATGATTTTCAACAAAGCAGAGAGCACAGACAACATCTTGACAATGAGAACAATATATTTCCAACAGACTATTCAGGTGTTTCTCGCATGAATCTGTCTTTAACGTCACCTGCATGTCCTCTGATTTAAATTCCTCAAAGGCGATGATTTTGTGATTTTTGGTTAGCTTGTTTTTTCTATGATGCTTGTAACATTCACTGCACAACTTTTGATGACACTGAATACAATACATCTCAGCAGATGGTATATCTCCTTCAACAAGTGATTCATTTTCTTCCTGGCATGCATCACATAAATTGTGTGCTGAAGATGGCTGTAAAATGTTTTTAATTTCAGTCAATTTATCCATGAAGAAATTCTTCTGCAATCCTCCAAAACCTGTCTCAGGAATTGTGAACTCCTTCCGACAGATGGGACAAGCCATCATGTCCCCTGGATTTTTGTTCAGTTTCTCCCCAGTCTTTCGGAGGCAATGCATACAGAATGTGTGAATGCATGGTAGAATTTTCGGTTCTTTGTACGTTTCCAAGCATATTGGACAGTCAGTTATGTCTTTTAGTTTCTCCTCAGCTTCCAATGCAGCCGCCATTGATAGCACAATCGTCAGACCCACTGTTGTTGCGTATCCACGACTACCGACCTTATCTATTGGTAAACAAATCGAGAGTGCTAAGTATAGACGGAATTTCCAATAGTTTCATGCGAGTGTTCTCTTGATAGGGGATATTTTCCGAAAATCCTTAGACATAATCATAACATAATCGTAGCGGAACAAACACGATAAATCAACGATAGAACCTTTCCCAGACAAAATTCAGAACGTAACATTCAAATGCGCAAATTCAGCGAGATAGCAATCGACGTGAAGCTATGCCTCAGTTGTGTGCAATATCCCGACGTTTCAACAAATATCTAGGCCGGCCTATGCAAGTATGCATCGATCTATGAAGCGAACCACATTATAGCTCTTACGTAGCCTACGCCCTGGTTTATATTTCAATCTGAATGGGTCTACGACAAGCGCTAGAAATATCAACCGGAAGGCGATACATTTCAGCTACACGGATTAGAGGTGGTGTAACGCCGTTACATCACATCCAATCGCTGTAAAACTCTGTTTTTGTTTATTCAATAAAAGGCTCAGAATTTCTATCCAGCAGGCTCTCTAAAGTTCCCGTTAGAATAACGAGAACTTTAGTGAGCTGTTGGATAGAATTTTCTTAGCCGTTTATTGAATATAAAATAATTGAGTTTTACAGTGATGTGGAATTTGAGCAGTTGAACCTTAACACTAGAAGCACCGAAGGGGTCAATCTGACCCCTTTTGGTTTTTAGCGTAACGCACCTCGGCCCCAGATATAGCCCGGGTCCTGTAATTTCATGACTTCTCCTAACTTCGTAGGGTATACCCTCTGCCAAAATTTGAACTCGGGGGATTCATAATTTCTGAGATTTTTGCTGTTCTACCTTTAAGCACCAAGGGGTCAATTTGACCCCTATATTAGTACTTGCATGTAAGGCTACGCATTGCTTTTTTTCTATTTAATAATATTATAGATCAAAGCTAATTACGTAATCAAATGTGAGAAGATAGGAGATCTGGTGAGAGGAGAGGAGATCTGGTGAGAGGATAGGAGATCTGGTGAGAGAAGAGGAGATCTGGTGAGAGGAGAGACGATCTGGTGAAAGGATAGAGAGATCTGGTGAGAGAATAGGAGATCTGACGGGAGGAGATGAGATCTGGTGAGAGAAGAGATCAGGTGAGAGGATAGGAGGTCTGGTGAGAGGAGAGATCTGGTGAGAGGATAGGAGATCAGATGAGAGGATAGGAGATCTGGTGAGAGGATAGGAGATATGACGAGAGGAGATGAGATCTGGTGAGAGAAGAGGAGATCAAGTGAGAGGATAGGAGATCTGGTGAGAGAAGAACAGATCTGGTGAGAGGAGAGACGATCTGGTGAAAGAAAAGAAGATTTTGTGAGAGGAGAGAAGATCAGATGAGAGGATAGAAGATCTGGTGAGAGGAGAGAGATCTGGTGAGAGAAGATGATATTTGGTGAGAGGAGAGGAGATATGGTGAGAGGAAAGAATATCTGGTCAGAGGAGAGGAGATCTGGTGAGAGGATAGGAGATCTGGTGAGAGGAGAGGAAATCTGGCGAGAGGAGAGAAGATCTGGTGAGAGGAGAGATCTGGTGAGAGGATAAGAGATTTGGTGAGAAGATAGGGTGATATCTGGTGAGAGGATAGGAAATCTGGTGAGAGGATAGGAAATCTGGTGAGAGGAGAGGAAATCTGGCGAGAGGAGAGAAGATCTGGTGAGAGTAGAGATCTGGTGAGAGGATAGGAGATTTGGTGAGAAGATAGGGTGAGGTCTGGTGAGAGGATAAGAAATCTGGTGAGAGGATATGAGATCTGACGAGAAGATAGAGTGAGATCTGGTGAGAGGACAAGATATCTGGTGAGAGGATAAGAGATTTGGTGAGAAGATAGGGTGAGATCTGGTGAGAGGATAGGAAATCTGGCGAGAGGATAGGAGACCTGGTGAGAGGAGAGGATCTCCTATTATTCCATTCCAACTTACTTATTACACTTGTTTATGCTTAGGTAATTTATGTTAATAAAGTTGATAGTCAATTTCATTGAATTTGCAATTGACTTTGCATTATAAATTATGTGGGGTCAAAATGACCCCTTTGGTGCTTCTAGGAAGTTCGATTTCTCGGTGCTTCTAGTGTTAAACCTTACCGTTGTGGAGGCAAAAGGTGCACACTGCATGATCATTCAGGGTTATCCCTTTCCTTTTGGTTATGTTGCAGGCTGCGTGCTTGATTTAGAGATTTAGTTGAGATTTCCAACTTAATGCCTAGTGCTTTGCAGGAAATAATTTTTACACATTTGTTACAATGATTGTTGATTGCTTTTTGTTAGTCAGATTAGAATTTTTGACCTTTCCTACTTTTCTAACTGAAGTAGTGAAGCTACGCTGGCATGAACGATAGAACGATGGTCACTGCAGTATTTTTTACAGTCCCTGGAGCTAGCCCTGAGGCAGCCATGGTTTACGACTTCGTTTTCTTAACCTCGGCATATGAGGGCGAGTGGCCAATCCTCTCCCTAACCGTAGAACACGGAGTCAGTCGTTAAGGAATTACCACCGACTGACCTAATCGACTGTTAGCGACTGATTTAACGTAGGTTAAATCGTAGACTAAATCACATGCTTATAAAATGACTTGGTCGAGTTGCTATCACAAGGATGGGAAACACTGGATATAACCATCAACAGCAGTTGAACAGTATTAACAAGTCAGACCGTTCGTGCCAGCATATACAAGTGCATCAGATGAAACCCATATGGGATCTATAAGAGTTCCATATGCGATATGGGTCTTATAATTATTATGGGCTCCATGTTATCATACTAGCAGGTATTCACTACAAATAACTGGATTAACTTAAAAACCAGAAGTAGTGAAAACAGTTTCAGTTCCAGAGTGCCTACAGTAGAGAGTTCAGCACGTTGTAATCACTTGTTGCTGGCTATTAGAGTATGCTACGCACGGTTTATGACTATCACGATTGCGTGGCAGACGAGGGCGAGTGGCCAATCCACAGGCAGGTAGTAAACTACCGGAGACCACAATTGGTCATTTGACATCGACTGATTGCTAGACCGCTGGTTTTATAGCGACTGGTTTCAACGTGAAGGCTTAGAGGCGGCGCCGGGGACTATACCTCACCATCTAATTTTCCCACCTACAGTTTACGGCCAATGTGATTATGTGACCCCGACCTCTCGATTGACAGTGCAGCACGCTAGCCACTACATTATAGAATGCCCCAGCAATATTACGCCACTGATAATAGTTGGTGATATACCACATCCCACATAGAACGTAGGAAAGGCGCACCTTTCTTCAACTCGACCTATGAGTCGGCAATGGACGAATCCGAGGATTCTGGACAAAGGGTCAGCACATCGCAGGACTTACCGTTTACTTCCCAGCTTAATACTCTACCAAATAACACAGAGGAGGGTGTACGCAAACACTTAAACCTCAACTGCATGATCCCTGATCAAACGTGTAAAGGATAGACCACCCTGTCGCACACGACAATAGCACGATCTCACAATGAAGTTCACGTGCTCAACTAAGGATTGCTTACCGTCCATGAGCACGGAATGGCCAGGGCCGACTTATTTAATGATGCCAGTCATGCGGTAACTTGATAATTTCTTCATCTAATTTTGAATGTGCTTGGGGCGTGACTAGCAAGATGTCCTGCTACTTCGATGGATTGCATGTATGCAAGTAGGCCCTATTAAAACTATATTGTATGTATAATGTATATTATGTATGAACGTATGTATGTATATATGCATGTACGTATGCAAATATTTATGTATGTATAACTATCTCTAGTGGCAGATTCAGCCATCGTGTTCGTGGCCCTGATCAACATGCTGCGCAAATTCCTCGGTATTGAATGTTCCTCCATGCATTGTGGAGACTCATGTTAGTGATCATCAGATCTTTCTCTGCGATTAATTACAGTCCTTGTGGACTTAGGTCAACCGCGTAAAAACGGTCTTTCTGGTTAACCAAATGCATGTTAGGTTCTACCGTAATAAAGTCATCGTTTAACCCTTGCTTTTCGGTAAATAATCGGGAAATCGGCACGTGACAGACATTGAAAGGGGCATTGAGTAATTTTCTACAAGTAAAAAATCATTAAAATGTCTGACGAAGAACCTGAAATAGTCAAGTTTGCGTTGACGCAATTTGAAGTCGTGGACAAACAAAATAAGTGACTTTGTCATTTTCCGCCGGTGTAAAGCGCCATAAACGAAGCGACTGAAACAACATCCAGTTTCTCAGCGTGAGTTACATCGTAAATTTGGAATTAAATTTATTTATCTGGTATGGAAATATTATCGGTTTATATTTTAATATCGTTTAGAAGAGTTCAGGCATGCCTGAAACATTTAATTTCTTTATACTATTCAGGTGGTCGGCTGACGTATCCTTGATAATCTTGAAAAGTTGAGGGACGAATTGTTTTCGGAATTTGGGTCCGTTTAGAATTTCAATCACCTTTGAAAATGTGCGTTTAACACTGTTTCGAACTGTCTTGTACCTCGTGTCCTGTTCTTGGACATGATCCTAGAACTAAACTGTCTTGGTCTTGGTTTTGTTTAGGAACTCAACTGTCTTGGTCATGTCTATAGTCTTGAAGTTTTAAGTCATGCATACAAGTCTGAAATCGATCAACACCATGTTTTGGTTATAAATGCATGATATAAGCGCACTGATGTTGTGTGCTTTGGATTTTGTTAATTAAAAGTTTTGACGAAACAGCTTACTTAATAGACTCGTGATATGTCGTCTACTTGCACCGAATGTCGTGATTGAAGCGTTCCTTTTCTTTGCTTACACAATTCAGGGGATTTCGCAGCAGTCGTAAAAGCTGTAACAAAGATTCTCTTCGGAATGTCCTGCGAATAGGAAGAGAAAGTAGTGATATTAAAATGTCGCATTCACTCTGTTGGTAGCATAAGCGCCGACTGGTGAAAAGCATAAATAAGTGACATCATCATCATTACATGTATATTCGTTTATTGTAATTCAAACGCAAGGATGACACACCGCACCCAAGCTCACATTTGCAGAACAGTGGAGTGTGAGTGTGGCCACTGATTGGGTTAGAGAAGCACAGGAATTCTAGCTATGGTGTTTTCGAAGTTGAGCAAACTGATTAGCTATGCAGAGTTTGTAATTGAATGACTCAGTAAATAAATGACTGATTTATGAGTATATCGAGTGACTAACTGATTGAGCGAGCGATTCGGTTACTGAATAAGTGATTGCACGTGTGGGTGAACGAGTGAGTTATGAAATGAGTGAGTGAAAGAATGAGCGTTTAGGTTTGTAGCTAAGTGAGACAGTGGTTGAATGAGGTGGTGATTTATGTAATGGCGGCTGCATTCAGCGAAATCAAATGCTATGGTTGATATAGATTTATAGTGGCTTATCCACTACAAGAAGTGGCATAAAATTTCACCATTGCCCCATCCGTGAATCACGCCTAATCCTTTTGTTTTCCTGAATGTCCAAATCTTCTGTAAAACGATAGCCACACAATCAACATAATTAATTTCTCATTGCTATGTGTTTCAATATACAATCATTGGGGTTGTCCATTAATTATGTCAACAAAATAGGACGGGGGAGGGGTTTGGAAAAGTTTGACAGTTGTTGACAGCGGAAAGGGGGGAGGTTCGGCAAAAGTTGACGTCAACAAATTTTTCCCAAAATGGTAAGTAAATGACTAAAAAAAGTCATCGGAAAAAATGTCTAAAAAAGGTCATCGGAGTTCAAATGTCTACAAAAGTCATTGGGAAAAAAATTGTCCCAAAATTGAAATAGGCATACGCTCCTGGGGTTTTCCTGATTGTTGACATCATTTTGGGGGTCCGTCAGTTTGACAATCAACATAATTAGTTTCAAAAAGGCTAAAATTTGTTCACATAATTAATGGACGACCCCATTGTAGCAGAAAACATCCAAATATCAGTAACTGAACCGGAACCACAATCAATCTACTGGGTCATCTTGATTGTATGAGAAATGCGTTGCAATCTCAAATAAAACATTGTCATATCTATGCAGAAAAATCCTTATTGAAAGACATGTTTCCAACTGCAGAACCTATGCACCACAGCGAATATAGTCTAATTATACTCATTTTGCATTAGTTTCATTTGCTAGAATTTATTTCACAGATCCTTTAGCCTGCTTGTGAATTGAAAAGCTGTAGGCCTATAAGACCGCATCCAGAATGTGCACATTGTGTAATGTGTATATCACAGGATAAGCGGAATTGTGGCTAACGTTCTCTGATAAATTATTGCAACAGGTGCATTCGTCATCAACGTACATGACACATATTTCATTGATTTATATTGCTTTGATTTATCGCGTTGCCCTCTGTATTCAAATGATGTTTTTATGTTGCTTACGTATGAATCTCGAAGGGAAGAAATAAATCACGATGAAGTGCGGTGTGGCTTGCATCGCACGTCAGATAAAAAAAATATATCCGACGTTATTATGCACGCCTTATTTTTAAAGTTCTCAAGTCTTTAATTATTTTTGAATGACGTGTTTTCGAGCGCATGTTAATAGATCGTCTAATTAAAGACTTATTAATTTGAAAACTGAGAAAGGTAAAAGTTTTGCCATACAAGCATTTTGAGCGTCGGGCCCAGTGCTTATCTCCGATGTTAAACCGTCATCCGTTAGGTGACATTGTCATACATCGGCGATAGGTGGCCATGTCTTTCCGCAGAACCTATGGTCACCAGCGCAGTGAAACTGCTACTCATTTTACTGCTGTCCTCTACAGAGTGGAAGGCTGAGTCGACTGCTTTGTGAGCTTACGGGTTTCGAACCCGCTTCATTTTGCTCTTCGTACCAGTGTGTTACCATTCAGCTATCACCCGTCGCGTGTGGCTGGAAGCTCCTTATTGAAAGTCGTGTGACCAGATGGAGCGCACGTCAACCTCACGAGATAAATTTATATTACTTTGCACGAGTTTTCATTGCTGTATTATGAAGACTCGTTGACCTGCTTATTAATTGAAACGCTCTCTGAATCTACATCCAGATGGGTACACTGTGTATCTCACACACTTAGCGGTATTACGGTTAGTGTTAAAGGTTACGTGGCTTGAAAAAGCCTGTAGGAAATGATTTTCGGTTCTCCAAGAAGCTGGCTCAGACCAATCGGACGGCCAATGTATGAACCTGAACGATGAAGATGTACCTTCACCCACGGAACTTCGAACTACACACAACCAGTATACGAGATAAGAACTGAAATGATTGGCAAAGATCGTACGAACGGCAACGCTAAGGAGAGGGATTCACTATCGATGATGAAATGGATTCACACACTGTGGATTATTAACTTCCGGATCTGAATACTAAAACAAAAGGAATAACTAATTTTCGCTAGCGTTGAGCGATTGGTAAACCCTTACTCTTATACTTCCTTATATCGGATCATACCGTAGGCTATTTATTTCTGATACTTATTAAGGATATTCATACATTTGTGCTAAAGACTTAAACCACTGAATAAGTACTGCATGCTACTACTACTGCTACTGTTACTGCTACTATTGCTACTACTACTGCTGCTGCTGCTGCTGCTGCTACTACTACTACTACTATTACTACTACTACTACTACTACTACTACTACTACTACTACTACTACTACTACTACTACTACTACTACTACTACTACTACTACTACTGCTACTACTACTACTACTACTACTACTACTTGCACTGCAGGAAGTGAAAGAGGTGTATCGAAGGGAACTCGGCGAAGACATTCAAAACTGGCGAGATATTAACTATGTTAATGGCTGTTTTTCAATGTGTTTGGTGATTTTCACCGGCCTTACCACGTCTCTCTTTGTTCTAGGTGTCATTATATAGAAATATTTCTATGTGTCATGTTTTTAATAAAAGTGCTTCAGATAGCCGTGTGCTAATGCAATATTTCATATCACTAGACTGAGGAATAATGCATTTAAGAGATTGACTGTTGTTGCAGCTTATAATTATGTATGTATGTATGTTTGAGCACTTGTTATAGAGCCTCTTCAAGATTTCTACTCAGAGGCGCTCCCGACTACAGCGCAGACACTGAATCGGAGTTTCACGCGGAAGCGCATGAGCAATTGCGAGTGAAGGACTTGCCCAGGGTCCCCATGCGGCGGTTTGAGGTGAATTCGAACCCGCAACCCTCCGGCTGCAAGGCACCGAACATACCCCTACACCATCGCGCCGAACAAATTATTATCATAAGGCTTATTTATTCTTAATTTTCAAAAGTGAAATTGTTCAAATTATTCAATTTTCAAAGTGAAATTATTAAAACGAGGGTAGCAGATCACTATGGAATGGCTACCCTCATAATTAATCAGAAATGATGAATCTCAGCACAGAGGCTTAAACAGGAAAAAGTTTGTAGGAGTTTTAAGTTTTCTGGGGTTTCCATCGGAAATGGTAGCATATTTCTAGATTTTTAATGTTTGATAACAGAAATGCACTTATTTGGGGGAGGGGGTTTAACCCGTAAAACCACCCTGAAATTACGCTCATGCTTCAACATCACAGCTATGTGCATTCATGAACCTGAATGCAACCCTTCTTCAAAGCCTTTCATAACTCTGAGCAAATTGTGTAACGCGTCTTAACCTTTATTTTCCCACTATGCCTTTAAGGTGAAATTTTGAGATGACCCTTAGATATTGTTGTATGTTGATGGTATTAAAACAGAAATGACAAGCTTTTAGTGATATTTCATATTTAAGGTCATTTTTTGGGATGTTCCAAAAATGGAACGTTGGGTCATTCCCACTAGCATTTTTTTACAATGGCAGTTCAGCATGAATCAACGACACAATATTGGCTCATGCACAATTTATTCAAAACCAGTTTATTTTAAGGTATGAACACTTTCAAAACAGTTCACTCGAAGTATCTTGAGGCACCAAACACATTCTTTGGTAGTGTTTTTCTTCAAAACATGAAAAAAACGATACTGACTAATAAAAGGAATGTATCGCATCGCAATGTGTAATGACAACCTTTGACGTGCCTGAGCACTTTTTCACAAAATTTACAGTATTGATATGACTGGAGCATGCTACTACATTGTTATCTGACCACCTAACAACAACAATTTTGTCATGGTATGTGTATTAAAATGTACCTCTTTCTTGTTTTGCAAACACTCTCTTGTAATTCAGAGTTCCAGTTCGACCATCACGGATGTAATGTCCGTGATGGTTGAACTGGAATAGCACCTCTGAATGACTGCTGCCCCACACCTCAGCTTGGACAGAAGACTGTAACTAGTAAAAAGATTGGCAAAGTATAGCATGTGATATGGTTTCCTGTGATGAGTTAGGCAAAATTCATGACAACGCGCTCACCAAAAGGGGTTTATGTGGGTTGCCATCTCCTGCCACATTAAATTGTTGCTTGATATGGATGAACTTCCTAGGTCAGAGGCAGACCTGCCCCAGATTCTATGCATAGGATATATGAACCTGCTTGTTTCTTCAGCTGTGTTCATTCTTTTAGCGGTTATATGGATTGTTCCAATTTTTCGCTTTCTAAAGAGAAGAACTATCACTTTCCATTTCAGGGGTTCAAAATCTTGTGGTAAATCGGAGGCTTCTGGTAACTTGATTTCTTGTTTTCTGTGTATTTGGTCAAAATTAATGTCCCTGTTGCCAGCATGCAACTATTGTCCATCACAATTGCCACTGCTTGCTGGAGTGTGTTACAGTGTTGCAGTTATTGCGTTATTTTCTAAAACTCCAATTTTAAAATATGTGTTAATTATTACAAAATCAGTGTTAAAACACGGGCATATTTAGGGGTTTTACAGGGTCACCCCAAATAAATTGCCAAAATTGTTTTTCTATGCAATTATATGCGAAATACAAAAACTGAACTTTTTCGACCATTTCCAATGGAAACCCCCGAAAACTTATTCCCCGAAATTTTTCCCTCGCTACGCCCCTGGTTAAAAATAAATTAAATGAAACATAATATTAAAACAAATTAATGATACATGCAACAATCCAACATTATCTAATGTTAAAACACGGGCATATTTAGGGGTTTTACAGGGTCACCCCCAAATAAATTGCCAAAATTGTTTTTCTATGCAATTATATGCGAAATACAAAAAACTGAACTTTTTCGACCATTTCCAATGGAAACCCCGAAAACTTATTCCCCCGAACTTTTTTCCTGGCTACGCCCCTGGTTAAAAATAAATTAAATGAAACATAATATTAAAACAAATTAATGATACATGCAACAATCCAACATTATCTACTGGCAAATTATGAACAGGGAACACAATAACCTCATATTGGAATTTTACTACTGAGAGTGCACCAACGTTCCAAAAATGGAACATGCTTCAAAACTGGTTTTTATCTTCTAGAGTTCTACTTGTTTTTCAGAAATTTTGATTTTTATCACTGACTATAGATATCAAAAGATAAATAAAAGATGGAATAGCACGATAAGAGATGTTAGAACAAAACCAGGCGCTGACTGTGGAACCGATCATGAACTACTAGTAGCAACAGTGCAAACGAAACTAAAAAAATTAAAAAAAGGAGAAAGATTGATCACATACGACTGCAAGGAAATATCACAGGAATACAGAGTAGAAATAAGGAATAGATTTGAAATATTGGAGAGGGACGATGCAGAAACAGAGGAGGTTGAGAACAATTTATGGGAAAAGACAAAGGAAGTGATCTTAGAAACTGCGGAGAAATATATTCCGAAGAAAAGAAAAACTAAAACAACTCCTTGGCTATCGAAAGAAGCTATTAACATAGCCATATGCAGAAGGGAAGCAAAAAGAGAAGGAGATAAAGATAAGATAAGAAAACTGAACAGCGCATTCCAAAAACAAGCGCGCATGGACAAAGAAAAACATCTAAATGAATTATGCAAGGAAATGGAGGAGGAGGGAAGAAAAGGAAGAACTAAAACTATGTTTTCAAAAGTGAGGGAAATAACGAGAAAAAACACACCAAAAATGGGGTCGCTGAAAGCAGGTGATGGACACATAATTGCGGATGAAGAAGGAATGAAGAAAAGATGGAAGGAATACACAGAAGAGTTGTACAACGAAGATAAAAGAGTAAAGGTAGAAAAAACAGATGTAACAGAGTATGAAAATGAACCGGAAATCATGGAAGCAGAGGTAGAATGGGCTATTAAACAATTGAAAGATAATAAGGCCCCGGGTCAAGACGGGATACCAATAGAAATGGTAAAAGCTGGGGATGGCGTGATGACAAAGACAATAACAAAGATTTGTAATAACATATGGAAAACTGGAAAGTGGCCAGAAGATTGGAAAAGTTCAGTCTTTATCCCTTTATTTAAAAAAGGAGACGCAAAAGAGTGTGAAAATTACAGGACAATAGCAATGATATCACACATAAGCAAAATATTACTCAAAATAATACATAAAAGAATGGAGAGTACAATAGAGAGAGAGCTTCCTGATAGTCAAGCAGGATTTAGGAAATTTCGTGGAACACGTGATCATATTGCCAATATGAGGTGGATAATGGAGAGACAAAGGGAGTTTGGACAGAAAGTATACATATGCTTCATTGATTATAGCAAAGCGTTTGACTGCATTAATCATGAATTGATGTGGAAAACCTTGGGAGAAATGGGAATACCGAAACACTTGATTCAACTTCTTAGGGGTTTGTACGAAGATCAGATAGCGGTGATAAGGACTGAATATGGAGATACTGACAGATTCAGGATTAGGAAGGGAGTGCGGCAAGGATGCATTCTGTCTCCTTTCCTATTTAATATGTATGCTGAAAGGATAATGAGGCAGGCAGGAATGGATGAGGCTATGGAAGGAATAAAGATAGCGGGAAGAACAATAAACAATCTGAGATACGCTGACGATACAACACTATTGGCGGGTAAAAAAACCGATTTGGTAGAACTAATAAGAAGGCTCAAGAGTGAAAGTGAGAAAGCAGGACTCTACTTCAATATAAAGAAGACAAAGATCATGACAACAGAGGAGGAGGACAGTTTTGTAGTAGATGGAGAGGAAATAGAAACGGTAACTAGCTTCACGTTTTTGGGATCAGTAATAGAAAAAGAGGGAAAGTGTGATATGGAAATAAATCGTAGAGTAGCGATAGGAAAAACTGCAATGAATGGTCTGGAAAAAATATGGAAGGACAAACATGTGAGTATAGACACGAAAAAAGATTGGTGAAGGCTCTGATCATACCAACAGTAACATACGGCAGTGAGACATGGACAATGACCAAGAAAATGAAAAAAAGATTAACGCATGCGAAATGTGGATATGGAGGAAGATGCAGAGAATATCATGGAAAGAGAAAAGGACCAACGATTGGGTGCGCATGAGTATCGGAATTGAGAATGAAGAGACACTACAACAAACAGTGCTAAGAGCAAAGTTGAGGTTCTTTGGTCATGTCATGCGATCAGATGGATTGGAAAAGGAAATGATGTTAGCATATGGAGAGGGAAGGAGAAAACAAGGACGACCAAGGAAAAAGTGGATGGACGAGATACATGAAACAACTGGAATGAATTTGGCAGAACTGAGAGATGCGACGGCGGACAGAAGGAAATGGAGAGGCTTGATCATGAAGGTCGCTAGAGTTCCAGGAACTGACAGCACAAGGTAACAAGGTAATAGATATCAGTCAACAAAATGCAATGTGTCTCACCTGTTAAATGATGACACAAATATTTATTTCAACTACCTAAAATATTTTTCCAAAAAATCACAAAATTCGTCAAAATGACACATCTGCATGTAGCACAAAAATAAATTAAGTTAATCGAAAAATAGCAGTTGTCTTACATTCTCCTAGATCTTTCATTTGATGTGCAAATATAATAAATTTACCAAGGCAGAATATTTTTTTTAGCATTACACATTATGTTCCAAAAATGGAACGTTGGTAAAATAAAGGTATGCACAGCTGTTGCGTCTGTAGACAATTTCGCTTAACCTTATTTTAACTAATACAAATATCAAGTAATTGTAATTACAACTAAAATGAAAAGCCATTAACTATAACTGTCTGTAATTAAAATAAAATCTGTAAGGAGAATCACTCTGCACTTGGTTTTCGTTGGATTTGCATACATGGACGTAGGCCCCGATGTAAATATATACGGGTGCATGTATATTATGTACTGTATATTATGTATATTTGTATGTATGTATGTATGTAACTATGTATGTACGATTGTATGTATGTATGTACGCACGTACGTATGTAAGTATGTACGTACGAACGTATGTAAGTATGTACGTACGTACGTACGCATGGACGTATGTATGTATGTATGTATGTATGTATGTTTGTATGTATGCTTGAATTTATCATTCACTAATGACAGACTCAACTGAGCGTGGCCGTGTCCACCATGCGGCGTAAATTGCTCTGTCCTGAGTGGAAAGCGTAATGTTAGCGATCTTCAGATCTTTTTCCACGATTTCAGTCCATGTGGTCCTAGGTCAATCGCATTGTCTTTTCCAATCCTTCATTTGTTTGCAGGGTCCTTCTATGGTCCTCTAAAAGTCCAGCGTGTCCTAAGAAGCGCAGTCTGCACTTCTGGACTGTGGTAGAGATGGGGTATCCAACTATCCATGCAAGAATTCATGTATGCATAAATTTAAGCATGCATGCAAATATGTATGTTGCAATGCATGTATGAAGTAGACATTTACGTAGCTACGTAAATTCAGATGTATACAACCATGTTTGTATGCATTCACATACGTGTTTATTTATGTGTGCAGCATATATATCAGTGTGCAAGTATAATTATATCTATATGTAAGACACGTATGTATTAATTTGTATTATGAAGGATAGCCTACATTAAAGTATGTATTTACATATGTATGTGTTTGTGCATGTATGAACATAGGTATTTATGTATACACGCAAGTACGTATATATACAGTATATGTGTATATATATGCATCGATGCAGACTATGGTTTCTTTTGAGGACCTCACAAAGAGTAACACAAGACAAAGCGTTTCATATCCGCTTAGCTCACTGTTTCTTAAACTGTCATAATGTTTTAAAGAGAATGTTCACTTTCAAATTGATGCAAATCATTTCGTTTCGTTCAACCAATTAAATCTGCATCATTTGCATCTGCACATAAACACGTTTTGTGGGCAGTCACGACATTTCATAGCTCCACAGCAGTTACCTCTTCCATCGATGCACCACTGTCCACGATAAAGGCATCCACCGCGTTTCGCATCTCTTCGGTATTCATCCACTGAACTGCAACGAAAACCAAACAACCAATAACCCATAGAACGTCAAGGCTTCGCCGCCAGGACTAAAATACTTAATCAGTCAATTTATCTTCATTTACTTAAGTAATCGCTTCATTTCTATGTATTCCGTGGGTGTCACTCGCTAACAGTGAGAACATTCTCCCATCGAGTAAAATTGAGAGTAGTTTGAACAGTACCAGTCGTAATAATTGTAGGAATAGCAATTATGATTATTTATGCTACTACTGCACTACTACTACTACTACTACCACTACTACTACTACTACTACTACTACTACTACCACTACTACTACTACTACTACTACTACTACTACTACTACTACTACTACTACTACTACTACTACCACTACTACTACTACTACTACTACTATTACTACTACTACTCACTACTACTACTACTACACTACTAGTAGTAGTACTAATACCACTGCTGCCACTGTTACTATTACTACCACTCACTATACCTACTACCACTACTACTACCACTACTACTACTACTACCACTACTACTACTACTACTACTCACTACTACTCACTAATACTAATACTCACTTACTACTACTACTACTACTACCACTACTACTACTACTACTACTACTACTACTACTACTACTACTACTACTATTACTACTACTTACTACTTCAACTAGCTGTCTTAGCTTAAACCACGTATCTGACAGATGATGCATTTTGAGAAAAACGACCGCAAGTCTCCTCCACAGTTACTGAGAAAACTGGTTTTAGAGCAAGCATAGGTCAACTACGGGTTAAAATGAGTTATGAGCGATTTCGCATACATTGATGTGGCTGGAAAACATTGATAAAAGAATATTCTCAAAAATCTCGTTTATTCACTTTTGTGTAAGGCCTAAACAGGATACATAAGTTATGATAGTGTTCAGCAGATAATAAATTTTCAAATGTTGAACTATTTTTACAAAAGACTAGTGCACGCGTATACAACAAATAATACTGTGATTAGTTGGCATAATAAGCCCTGTTTAGTTCCTATTTCGTTACGACTTCTGTGGTAAAGTTTAACGTAATTTCGTTTTTTCTTCAAAAGAAAGTTTAGACTGAAATATCCAAAAAACTGTCATTTGTGCATGTTTTGTTCTCAATAAGTTTAAAAAATACTTTGGATGAAGATATCAAGTTCATTTCCTCTGCATTTTAATGAGACATTACCCAAGATTATGAATCAATGATTAACTCTATTTGAAACTTGTGGTCCCTTTTCTCAAGAAGCATTATTATTACCGATTATTATCGATTACCCCCCTCCTACTCCTGAACAACAGGCTCCCTTTCAGCGGGAATTAGTCCCTTTCGGGTGCCTATTGTTCCCAGTGACAACAGCACACAACTAGGACTTAAAAATACCTGTAATCAATATTCCTATGTTGCGTTATTATTCGTTTCTTCACTATACTACATTTGATTGCTTGATTTGTCTTGTTTTGTTGTTTGTTGTTTGGGATCAATAAAATGAATTAAATTGAATTGAAATTAAATATTACCAATATTCATCGCCACAAAACTACGAAAAACCTGTCATTTGTTTCGGAGCACAGCAAAACAGACAACTATAATTGTTTATTGATTGTTTTAAATATATATAATTTCGTAATTCTTCTTGACTAGGCCTATAATTTAAATTATCAAGTTATCTCTGATAACTTGTAATGAACGAATAAAAAACTGATCATTGAACAGGATAACTAACACAAGAGTCATTTTTACGAATATTCGGAACACAAGACCTATAAGATGTCGAAACAAATTAAAATGGATGATCTGGTCGCCGATATGATACAGGACAAACAAGCGGTAAGCATTCTAGCGTCATGTCTATTTGAACAACTAACTCCACTCTTCCAAAGCCTCTTCAAAAAAATGACGGATGATATTGATCCGTGCATTGCCAATCCTTACCTTAACTTATTAGCCTTACCACTAGCTGCTATATTCAATGCTTCCTTTATGACTGGCATAATACCTTCTGCATTAAAAATGGCTAAGGTAATACCTATTTTTAAACAGGGCAATCGTGCAGAAGCCTCAAACTATCGCCCTATATCGATCCTTCCATACTTTGCTAAACTTTTGGAAAAATTAATGTATATAAGGCTTTATAACTATATTTGTCAAAATAATATTTCCTATATATCCTTTACAACATGGCTTTCAATCGGGACACTCTACTGCCATGTCATTAATTGATCTCCAAGATAAAATTTCACTGGCTATTGACAATAATGAGTTTTCTTTAGGTATCTTCATTGACCTAGCTAAGGCTTTTGATACTGTGGATCATGTCATACTTGTAAATAAACTTGAAAATTATGGAATAAGAGGTCTACAACTTAAATGGTTTAAAAATTATCTGGATCAAAGGCTACAGTGTGTCAATTGTAATGGTGCCACGTCTAAACTAAAAACAATAAAATGCGGCGTCCCTCAGGGGTCAAACCTTGGACCTCTCTTATTTTTGATCTACATTAATGACTTACCAAATGCTTCATCCATACTTAACCTAATATTATTCGCTGATGACACAAATATCTTTTTGTCCCATAAATCGATTGAAAATTTATTTATGATTGCTAATCATGAGTTAACTCTTATAGCTGATTGGTTTAAGGCTAATCGTTTATCTTTAAATCTTCAGAAAACAAATTTTGTGCTATTCAGATCGAGCAGAAAGAGCCTGCCTGTTTCAGACTACTCATTGTCTATTGAAAACTCAGAAATTTCACAAGTAAAGTCAGCTAAATTCCTAGGAGTTCATATTGATGAACACCTTACTTGGAATGTCCACATTAATAATATTGAAAAAAAATTGCAAAAATGTGGGTATTATGACCAAGATCTCCTATCTGCTCCCCTCTCATATATTACAAAAACTCTATTAAGTTATGCTCTAATCCACCCATACCTGACGTACTGCAACATAAGCTGGGCTTCGAATTATTCAACTCGTCTAGATAGACTAATGAAATTACAGAAGAGAGCCATTCGTGTAATTACCAAAAGTAAGTACTATGCCCATACTTTTGAACTATTTCAACAAGTGAGAATCTTGAACATTGTAAAGATAAACAAATTGCAGACTGGTATTTTTATGTTCAGATATATTCACAAAGCCTTACCATTGAATTTTAAAGATTACTTCACTTTTTAAATGAGATACATAATTACAACACAAGGACCAAGGAAAATCTTCGCCCAGTCAGATTTCGAACAAATTACAGGAAACACTCGATCAAGCACAATAGCTTGAATATCTTAGCTTCCTTCAAAAATGCTTTAAGAATGCACCTTCTATCTACCAATTGAAATGAATGTGGGCTCTACTAAGAATTCTTCTCTCCTCGACTACGTGTACCTTTCAAATACCTGCTCTAAATTTGCCTACCATACTGATTTTTCACTTAATTCTCCTCCTCCTGCTGGTTGTTGTATAATGATTAGGTATGTTGTTGTTAGTTGAGAATAGTTAGGTATAACATGAAATTGTTGTAGAACTCGGTTCAAGTAATTCACTGTTTAGAAATATGCATCATGGTGTCTGACTCCTCGTATCACTATAATATTTCGTTTAAAATTTTGTAACTTTTGGTTGTCAGCACTGGAAATTGTCATGTACAACTGATCCTATATCACTGCTTGGGGTTCCTGCCTAGCGGGACTCAGGTCCCTTTTGGTTCTCCCATTGTTTCTTTTCACTATGCACCCAACCAATTTGTACCTACTCTTTAATAATTGTTTGTTTTTAAATGTGCTGTTCTCATTGACTGTAACTAAAATTGTGAAACAATAAAGAACGATTTGATTTGATAATTTCTTAATCTATAAAATTCCTCGTAAATAAATTGATTTCATTGCCAAACCAGCTTTACAGATTCAATAAACACCATGCCTCTGTTGACAGGCAGTTGTTAGAAGATGTCGCATTCACTTCATTCATTCATTACGGATATTATCATATTTATATAGCGCCTGTTCAAGACTGCCTACTAAAGGCGCCCCCCAGCCCACGGCCGGAGAAAAAGGTAGAATTGCTAGCATTAGCGCCTGGAAAACATCTCAACTAACTGACAAAAGGTGGAATGGACTTCCGGTCATTGATTGGCAAACTGGAAGATTGGAAGTTAAGGAATATTCCTATGTTGTTTTCGAATTTGAGCAAACTGATTAACTAAGTAGACTTTGTGATCGATTGACCGAATGAATTAATGATTTATTGATTAAACATATGACGCACACCTTCCTAGCCAACACGTTTAGCACACTTGGGGTCTAATAAACCCCACCCATAATACGGGTGGCATTTATACCATTTTAATAGAAAGTCGAAATGAATGCTCCAAATTTAGGTTGGACAGAGTGCGTGCACTTACGGAAAATGTTTGAATAATGATACAATGTTAGATTCAATGTAGGCTACGAATCAAAATATCGTTTATTGTAACCTTAGTATTCGACACCACAGTGCTTGAAATGAAAGTTCTTGTGACGTCTGTTATAAGTATGTATGCTTGTATGTATGTATGTATGTATGTATGTATGTATGTATGTATGTATGTATGTATGTATGTATGTATGTATGTATGTATGTATGTATGTATGTATGTATGTATATATGTATGTATGTATGTATGTATATGTGAATGTATGTATGTATGTACGACATTGTACGTATGTATGCAGTGATGGATCAATTTATGGATGGATGGATGTATGCATGTATGTATGTATGTTTGTATGTATGTACTTATGTACGTATGTATGTATGCATGTTTGTATATATGCATGCATGTATGTATATACGACATTGTACGTATGTATGCAGGGATGGATCAATGTATGGATGTTTGTATGTACTCATGTATGTATTCATGTATGAATTTGTATGTATGTGTGATTGTGTGTACAACTGTACATGCATGCATACATGTACATTTAGGGTGGAGTGAAAAAAGCGAAAATTAGAAATTCAAAAAGTAATAGCAACCAAAAGTTGCCTAATGGTATGGGGTCAAAAAATGTCGAAAAAGTTTTTAAAAATATTAATGTCTTCCGCCCCCACCAGAGGGCCAAAGTTACGAAAAATAGCATTTTTTCTTGAAAATTGCAGGTTTTCTTGTAAAATATTTTAATTGAAAACTAATTAAGTGTCATTCAATGGAGCTCTTACTACTGAATAAAATATGTATTAATTTTCAGAATATGCCCACTTTTGTAGAAGTTATTAACTTTTTACCATATCCTCTGGTTCGCGACATGTCGCTAAGTCTGAAAACGGTTAAACCAAAATAACTTTTTTATCCTTCGAGATATTTCAACCCATAGTATGTCATTCGATTCAGCTCTCAACCGCCTTTCTAATGGTGCATTGTGATGCGGGATTGTTTAACAGTACACATTTGTTTTGAAATATTTTACAGTTTTTTTGCAATTTTTCATTGATTCTGTTGTCATTTCTGCTGAATGTCGCACTTTGTCCGATGAATTGAGAGCGAAATTTTGAAGCAAAAAAAGCTACAATCCCTACAATTTTCTAAAAAATTGCTTTCGAAGTTCGAACAGGAACTACGGCAGAGGTTCTACCCCATATGAGAAATGTGTCCAAACGACTTAAGCAGCAGGTCTAAGAGGATGGCGTGATCAACAGTGTCAAAAGCGGCACTAATGTCATAGAAGGAGAGTAGAATGATATGGCTACGGTCCACATCATGAAGTATATCTGCTAGAAGACTCACCACAAATACCAGACTAAAGAGGAGGCATTAGAGAGTGAAGATCAAGGTAGTGGACCAGTTCAACAGAGACACATTTCTCATATGGGGTAGAACAGTCTGCCGTAGTTCCTGTCTGTGTCCGAACTTCAAAAACAATGTTTTAGAAATTGTAGGCATTGTAGCTTTTATGCTTCAACATTTTGCAAATATTCACGATCAAAATGGAATGTTCTTAGCGCTCAACTCATCGGACAAAGTGCGCATTCAGCTGAAATGACAACAGAATCAATGAAAAGTTGCAAAAAAACTGTAAAACAATTTAAAACAAATGTGTACTGTTAAACAATCCCGCATCACAATGTACCGTTAGAAAAGCGGTTCAGAGCTGAATTGAATGACATACTATGGGTTGAAATATCTCGAAGGATAAAAGTTATTAGTGTTTAATAGGGTGTCCCGGAAGCATATTAACATTCTATATACGAACTCAGATTCTGAATATTCATGAGTAATTACGGCCTGCTGTTGATTGGATGCTATGCCGGGCCTCGATGCACGAGCAAAACCAAAATGGTGGACAGCGGATATTTTCTCGATTGCCATTCGAAAATGAATGTATAATAAATAATGAAGAAAAAATGGAGATCAGAGCTAAGTTAAAATGCGCCGAAGATGTTGACACGTGGCTGCGTTTTTATGAGGAAATGTCAGCGACACAATGGGTCGTCAGAAAAACTTATCCACGGTTACAGCGACTCCAGTTCCGTAAAGACTGTCTGCCATCATCATCTAATCTAATAACCTTGGTAATTCTCCATTTTAGGTCCCCACATTATTTCGCACTGGTATATTTGATATCGTCAATTTAAAATAGAAGCTGGATTGATGAAAATTATTGTCTACTTAAATGGAAGCTGGATTGACAAAAATAACTGCGTAAATAGAAGCTGAATTGACGAAAATATTTGTGTACCTAAGTAGAAACTGGATTGACGAAAATAATTTTTTCATGAAATGGAAGCGAGATTAATTAAAATAATTGTTTACCTAAATAGAAGCTGGATTGATGAAAAATAATTACGTAAATGGAAGCTGGATTGACTAAAATAGTTAATCGTTAAACTAGAAGTTGGATTGATCAGAATAAATCTCTGCTTAAATGGAAGTGAGGTTGATGAAAAGAATTCTTGCTAAATAGAAGTGGGATTGATGAAAAGAATTCCTGCTAAATAGAAGTGGGATTGATGAAAAGAATTCTTGCTAAATAGAAGTGGGATTGATGAAAAGAATTCCTGCTAAATAGAAGTGGGATTGATGAATAAATAACCTTCAGTTTCAATGGATACCAATACAAAATAATTTGGGGACCTAAACTGGAGGATTATCATAACTTTTGTTTAAAATAATAATTATACGATTGAAGCTACCAAATAATATTCGGAAAGTATCAGGCCAGCCAAACAGACAAAATGGTGAAATATCAACCCTTTATAGCACTTAAATCACGTGAATGTATGCTAAAAAATAGTAAGGCGCCGCAAAACTAAATATTAGCTGCTCATTAATTCCCTAGGCAGAAACGTCATTACTTATGAATATTTATTAACCTACGCCATCATCCAATCAGTAGCAGGCCGTAATTACTCATGAATATTCAGATCCTGAGTTCGTATATAGAATGTTAATATGCGTCCCGGAAAAAAAAGTTCTCAAATTTCAATGGCCAACCTCTAAACAGTTTCTCTTGGCTATTCTGATAAAAAATACAAAGTTACAGCAAGATTGAAGATCATTTAGACGTGGCTCAAAGCCTTTTCAAATTTCGTATACCCCCCATGCAATAGCTTGTGTGGAAATTTTACCAACGTATCGGATTTCAATGCATAACTTCCAAACGGGAAGAGATGTTCAAAATTCCTTTGGTGATGTTTCCTGGAAATGTATGCTCATAACATAGGTTTTGTCTCATAAGGTTACTCTTGCATGACGCCATGTGACATGACGTCAAACTTTGACATCACAGTTGACAGTAGTATAAGTCGTTGCTATCTGGCGCATTACAAAGGCGCTACATAAATAAATGTCACTCTCACCATCACCCAGGTTATATTTTACGTATTGCGCAATAACCTAAGTTATTAATAATCGTAGACGTTTCTTGAAACTGCCGGAATTTCCCGCGGTATGGATAATCTCAAATGCCTCGTCGTTGAGTCATTAGCGTAATCGTTGGGGAAGATTCCCATGGTATCGATTAATGAGTCATCGCGTAATATCCCGTAGCATTATACGTCGTCAGCTTTAAGGCGATTTACGATCACGCGCCGTTGAGTCATCGCGTAATTGCTGGGGTAATACCGTAGGTCTCTGTCG
>JACEVL010000165.1:1085109-1249084 GCA_020284085.1 Aporrectodea caliginosa | reverse complement strand
GATCTACCAGATTTCGACGTACTACAACTCTTCTGAACGAATGACCTCTCTGTTTGGCAAGGTCACAAACCAGATGATCACTACGTGCAAGGCTTACCTGAATCAAGGCGTGGGGAAGGTCTGGGATCACCCACGCCCGGAACTGATTCGAAGGATAAAGCATTGCATTGCGCTGAATCAAGCTTATCAGACACAGTTCCACAAAGTAAAGCGGGAACTGACTCTGTCACCCTCTGAACGCCAGTTTGAATTCAGGTACTGTAGCTGTTGTATTTTCCACATTTTGGGGTAATTAATTAATTTGCAGTGAGGAAGTGCAGTAGGCTAGTGGTCAACCTGCTGGACTCTCAACCCAGAGTTTAACATCCCCACCACGGTAAAAATGCTGTTGATGAATCTGTTCATTTCTCCAGCGGATATATTTCTCTTTCCAACATTTAGTGAACCTGTTTCTTTTCTGTCCTCCGTGTGTCAGTGTCTCATGTTGGTCTTTCTGAGCAGTGTATATGCGCTAATGAAGAATCTGTTTCTGTTTCTGATTAATATGTCTGCGTTTCCAACTTTTTTGATTTCTTATTCTGTTTCCAGGAAATGTTTCTGTTTCAGACATCGTGAGTCTGTTTCTGATGTAATGTATTTCTGTTTCACCTTGTGTGATTCTGTTTCTGTTTTTGATGAATATATACCTGTTTACGACTATCATACAGTAAAGATATGTAAGGCTACCTGAGCTTCTTATGGTTGAAGCATGTAGGTTTGTTTGTTTTAAGGGCCTGCATTTGTTAGTGGTTCAAATGTAAATATTAGACAGTTCCAAACTTTGCATGAATTTACATCTTGTATAGTGTAAACTTCGGAAAGAGCAAATTACGAGCATACGCAGATTTACTCATTTACAGGCAATTGGAAATTACATTTCAGGCATTCTGTGTGTGTGTAAATTTTCAGTGAGAATTACATCTTTGGCAAATTTGATACGTTTGTTCGGCGTCTGAATAAGATCATGGACATGATCAACACGATAGATTATTTTGCAAGTCTGCCCGACATACGCGTTGATGGCATTGAAGTGATTGCGGTTAAGTACAAGACTATGACAGAGGCTGCCAAAAAGAAGAACTATGACATCCTTGACCACAGAAAACAGGAGGTACACAAAAACTTCTTATAAAGTCCTTTAGTTTTTTGTTAATTCTGATTTAGTGCAGTCTACGTGGGATCCGAGATTTTCTGGAGCTATAAAACATGACTTAACACACTCTAATTATGACATGCTACTTGATGCCACTTACAAAGGTAGCATTATAACGATTTTTCCGTGTATATATCTCTTAGCTGTATATGTGCAGTGCATGTACGTTTAGTAATAATATTCTTTATTCAATTCAAACTGACAAACCGCAGGATGATTACATGAAATTGTAGGAGCCCATTATAATGAGTAAAATGAGAGTCGATTTTATGACTGTATGGCAGCCTGCTAGGCACCGATCCATCCTACTGCTGCTCATTTTACCATCACCCCTAGGAAATGGAAGGCTAAGTCAATCTTTATTACAGCACTGAGCACTATAATTTTTCAGATTAGATTTTTAGATTAGATTAACAGTAGATGCAGGCTATATAAGTTTCCAGATTAGATTAGGTGAAAGTGATATGCCCACTGAAGGACCTTCTGGTGTGGCTTTTTATGTAAATTATCGATAAATCAAACATCCTGTTTGACATACAAAGTTGTTCAATTGCAATTCAGAATCCAAAACCATGTGGATGGCATACTATGTGGATGCTGTAGAAATCTGCTTGTAATATATTTAATGTTTTTCTTCTCAGTTTGACCTCGACTACGCTGATTTCTGTGGACAATTTGATGCTCTTCTACTCCAGCTTGACAACTTCATTGAGGCTTGGTTGGAAAGGAATTTAACGGTCAGTAGCTTAGAATGGTGGAGCACTTGTTATTGAAGTGCTCTATTTATAATATGCAATTGCTCGTAACCTTGTATTGCAGGCTTTCTGTTCTGTTAGTAGTTAAGATTTATGTCTTCTGTCATTTGTGTTCTTGTGAATTGTTTCAATTGCATAACATGTAAATGTACAGTGCAGTGCGTTTGTCAGGCGCTTCAATAAAGAAAAGATTATTATTATTATTATTAACCACTGTGGAAGGAATGTTCTGTTGTTGACAACCTGTTGTTGTGAGTAAATAATTCAACTGTCATTTTTGTCCCAAACAGAGCAAGCCATGTTGTCTTAACCGGCATAATACTGTCATCTTAACATGGTAGTTGATTGGGAATGCAGTGGCAGATTGGTTAGAACACTTGCCCTGTAACACAGAGAGTGCAGTTTCGAGCCTCCGCTTAAACTGTCACTGTGTAAGGACCTTGAGCAAGTCCTTCAGTCACATTTTAGATAATGGCACTTAATAAATGCATAGTAATAAAAATAATCTGCATATGATTGTTGTATTAACTTGCAGTACCCAATTGTGTTACCCTGATGTATTAGCCTGCAGAATCTTGTATCAACATACGTTATCATGTTGTATTAAGCTGCATTACCTTGATTTATTAACCAGCTTTTCCTTGTGCTAAATGCAGACGGAACAAGCCATGGACCTGTTGGGCAAGTTTGAACAGATCAGTGCTCCACAGTTTAACATTAACGCCAAGTATCTCCGCATCCTCAGTTCCTACGGACGAGACCTCGAGACTGTCCGCAAGATCTACCAGAATGAAAAGAGCGAGCCGGTCGTCTCCCGTAATCTTCCTCCGATCGCTGGGCGGATATCCTGGGCCAGGCAGCTCTACCGGAGGATTGAGATGCCTATGAAAATCTTCCGACAGAAGCCAGAAATCCTCAAAGTATGTTCAGAACTTAACATCTCTAGATTGCGACTGTGACACTGAAACTGACCCAAAAAATTGTGAACTTGATTTGACTAGGCATCAGCCATTCTTGAGAGACACTTTACAGAGGTTTAGATATGTACATATGAGACTTCAAATAGAAGGATCTATTAAGTGTAGTCTAGTGGATTTAGGTGGTTTTTCAAGTCAAATGGACATATTGGTTTCTTATTTGAGACCTAAAATGGAAGTTTAAATTACATGGCATTCTGCTTTAGTCTGATTTATTATAAATCTGTTGACAACTTGACATGTATGGTATACAGAATTTCATTGCAGCATGTGTTGTAACATATTGTAGACTGATGAGGGTCGGAAGGTCGTCCGAAACTATAACAAGATGGCGGCTGTCTTGCTAGAGTACGAGGTGAGTGCTGAAATTATGCATGACTGAAAATCATGCCAGCGTAAAACAGTTTTATTTCAGGTATTGCAGATAATGCATATGACAACTGATGTACTTGATGGGGACAACTGTTGCTGAACCAAATGATTATTTTTCACGTTTTTGTGTTCAGGTACTGTACCACAGAGGTTGGTTCCGTGCTGTGGAAACTGCTCGCTCCGGGCTCAATGCTTCACTGCTCGTCCGTCACCCTGATACTGACAAGTTGTTCGTGAACTTTGACCCTCAGATTCTTGAGCTGCTGCAGGAAGCCAAATACCTGAGGAAGTTGAACCTCGAGATCAATGATTCTGTCCTGATTCTCTGCCGAAGTGAATCTCGGCTGAAGGCAACTCGTGAATCGTACGTGGAATTGAACTGCTTAGCAACCTCGCTTGGTGACTGATAGATAACCCTTGAGCCTCTTGTCTGTCACCAAATTCCTTATGTATCTTACATCAATAGTAATCAACACAACTACATGAATATTATGCTCTGAATTTTGTTTGGTTAAATAGCATTTTTTCAATTCAATTCAGTAACTTATTAAACATAGTGTTGAGTATTGTTGTATTGTTGAGTATTGTTGTACTGTTTTGGTTATTGTGATCTGACTTTGTGCTTGCTTGTGTTTTTAGTCTTCAGAAGATGCTTAGAGATTACCAGGAAGTTCTTGATAGCATTCCATTTTGTCTGCAGCCGCTTCTGAAGCCGTTTATCAGCCGCGTGGAGGAGGCCCTGAAGCCAGGCCTGATCTCAATCAGCTGGACTTCCATCAAAGTTGAGGATTGTATGTCCTTGTTTTGTCACAATCAAATAATTATTAACTTGAAATTTGTTTCTGAAGTCTTGTAAGCATATATGTATTTATGGGTTTATAGCACATTTTAAGTTATGTTCTTGTGATTGATGAAGTCATTTGTCAATTATCTTTTTTGAGGTGTGTGACTCAATTTGAGTTGAAAATGTGTGTACACAGCATTTGAAACGATAATTTTTTAGTGCATCATTGAGTTGACTTTTGGCTGTGTACGTTGTCCAGCCATGTGTGTGTGGCTGTGAACGTTAGCTGAAGATCATTCAGTCGAAGGAAACCTGGTCATGTTCACGTTATAGCTGAGTTTATTATTATGCATTTATTAGGCACTTGTATCTAATGACAAAGCATCAATTGATGGTGCAGAATAATTGTGAGCAAAGGAGTGACATGCTCAAGGTCACTAACAGTAACCATCTCAGCAGAGGTTCGACCCTGTACTCCACGTTGCAAGGCAAGCACTAAACAAATGGCTGCTGTTTCCCACAGTCACAATCGGCTTCCATGTCCCAATTAAGGTCACGGTAGCCGAATGTTGCAGAGTTTTGCTGGGGCACAAGTGAAGAGAAATATGCTAACAGTGTGCTAATAGAAACAAGCATTGGTTTATATCTCTTATCATAATTTCTTCAGAATGCTAGCCAATGAGGTATTACTTTTTACTATTCTGGACTTCTTTGTAGACTTGGCAAAAATCTACAAGGTGTTGGATGAGCTCAATCGCCTTTGTCGATCGGCTGTGGACACACTCGAGTGCCGCGTGGATGCAGTCCTTGAGAGTATGTCATCTATGATGCTCTGTGTTCTGCCTGAAGATGAACCTGTCACACCAGATGAATTTCTTCGCTTGACTGAGGACAGGTGCCAAACAGCTGGCACCACGCTGGCCAAGTATGCACTCATCTGTTTCAATTTGCTTACCAACTGTAGCCTGACTTATTGTTTTGCACTGACTTACTCGATTCAACTGGACTTTTCCAGTGGATTTACAATTTTACTACAGCTTCATCTGAAGCAACCAAGATTGATGCCTTGTGTAATGGTTGTGATTCTGAACGCGGTGTTCGTTGTTATTTTATTAACAGTGTGAACATTTTCATTGTACTCATGATATTGTGTTTTTAGCAACTGTTTTCTCATATGGTATTGTTGTACATTTGAGTTTATCTCTACCTTTTGATAAACTAGATCATTTGCCGCCATTTGGCATGCCCTGTGGACTGCCCTTCCCCTCCTCTTTGCGTGCTTTCATTCTTTCTGGATCTGTTCCTACATCTCTATCTCTGTCCTCAAAACCTATTTCTCTCGGGGTACTCGCACTGAGAGTGCCACTGAATGACCACTGCTGTGAGCAGAACTATATATTATATAAGTTACTAATTACATTACATTACATTATATTAATTACATTACAATGAAATCTTCATATTTGTTTGATAGGAACAGCATGACGGTTGAAAGATCAATCAAGGAAGTGATTGAAATGCTGAAGGCTTCGCTTACACCAGAGGAGCTGGAAAGAATGGTCAAACCCCCAACCAAGGAGCTGGATGCCTACACATCCCTCATCAACTATTTCGCCCTAAAAAACATAGACGCCTTCATAAGATGTACGTCTAATTAGCTTAACACCTTAACTATGAGCATGTACTAAAAGCGACTGGGAACCAATGCAGCTCATCGTTAAAATGTCGATATACCTACTTCTGGCAATCTCGGGGCCTATTATAAACAGCTCTACAGCTGTTTATATCGCATTAACTAGATTTGAATTTTAAAAATTTAAATAAATTCTGCATTGTAAAAATCAACAAAAGTCGTTGCTTGAATTGATTCTGTTCTTTATAATATTTATGCTGAATGAAGAACACAACTTCCAACCTTACTGCTGGTTGTCGTGCTCTGTGCTCCTCTGTTAACAGCGACTTGACAGTCCCATTTGCCTGCACTGCTGCAATGCAGTGGCGATCCTTTCCTGTAGTTGGTCCAATAACATGGAACGAGCTCCGTCCGGCAATACGCGACCTCCCTAACGTTACCTGCTCTTGGTTTCATTTACGGCTTAAGACTACTTTCTTCTGCTTGGCCTGGGTCGGGAGCACCTCTGAGTAGGAATCTTCTTGAAGGGGTGCTATATAAATTCTGATTGATTGATTGATTGATTGATTGATGAGATAAAGTCCCCTTTGTGTTACTTTATCGGTTCTTTTGCAGGCACAAGACAGTCGTTGGAGGCTGTCAAGCGCCGTCTCCAGAGCGACCTTTTCACCCGTGAGGCAATAGCTGACAGTCGCCGACCTCTGTTCAAGGTGAACGTTGTCCTTGCCATTCCTAAGGTCGGGATGTCACCGTCATTGGAGGACGTGCAAGCGGCCGTGACGAAGGCAGTTCAGGCAATGATGAAGATCACGGAACACATTCCGCAGTGGGATTGTCTTGTGGCCCAGCAGAAGCAGCAGGCACAGAAGGTGAGATAAGAAAGGATCCCTTCCTCTGTGTGCTGTACTGAATGTCATATGTAGTTCCTTTTATGCTTATGTAGCACTATCGATTAATTGCAAGGCATTGAAGATATTGGAGATTCTCTCTAGATTCCAGTTACTTTGTGGAGGGTGCACAAGGGTCTATAGTGACTGCATGCCAGACTGTCAGATCTCGAAGGTTGAGGGTTATAATCCCTGCCAAGATGGACAGATATTCCAAGATTTCTGTCCCACAAGTCACAAGTGCCTTTTAGCCAACTTGGCCATAAAATGAGTACACTGACTTACACTGTTTTGGGAAGATCAGATGACAAGGGAAAGGTCTGGCCACCTGCTGTCACATGCTATGGCTTATAAGATGTACTTCATACCCATGACCACCTCTTGAGTCTTAATTTAACAATGAACTCGCACTGTATACTTTACCATACATTTCTGTACATAAGAATAATTGGCTTTGCCTTGCCTTCATTTCTGTGGCATTTGAGTGGAGTAGGAGCATCATTAAGAAATTTTTTTATGTATTGCTATGAAAACTTCAGATTAATCTAATCTGATCTAATGACTTATGTAGCACTATTTAGTACCGAGTAAGGCATCAGTCGATGGTCGCTTCAAGTGAGGTCATGTCAAGAATTATAATTATAATCCATTTGAGAAGCCCAATCAAACTCCAAAAGGTTAGGGAAACGAGTTGGGCTGCAGTGTGTATGCAAACTGAAATGGCTAAGTCTCAAGTTTAGACCTGAATGATAGTTTTGTTACATTTTTGGTCAACAGCTCTGTCTACGCATGATGTATATATGTATGTGTGTATGTATGTATATGGCCATTTATATAACGCCTTACAAGAACCTCACTTAGGCGCTAACGTAGCTACCTAATTGGATTTAAACAGATGCGGCTTAAAGAAATTTCAAGAATGTTTCCTGAGCTGCATACGGTGTAATGTTACGAATTGTAGTTTGTGTGTTTTCTGTGTTTCAAAGTGGTGCTATGTTTATGAGGATGAATTTATTTTATTTTATTGCTTCCATTTTTTATTATGATCTTTAGCCAAGTAGTAGGAGTTTCAGACCAAAGGTTTGTTTGTCGGAGATACTTAATAAAAGTTTCACATGTAGAATTTTTTGGCTTCTTTTAAAACTGTTTTACTCTTTCACACATTTCTAATTTCAATTTTTTCACTGGCTTCATCTTAGACTGCTCTTTTGCAGTTTAAGAGTTTTAGTTTATTAATATTTATTTATTTGTACTGCATAAATGTTACTTTACTACAAATTTAAATAGCTGTCAAAGTTTGTGAAAGCTGCACCTTTTAAGATCTGTTAGTGCTATGTTTCAACACTTTGACATGTTCTTAATTTAAAGGCATTATGTAAATGCCAAGTTGCGTACATGCATACGTAACAAATTCTGAGCTAAACTCACTTGGTTTAGCTTCATTTTGGTGTTTGGAATGAACTTCTTGTATTGTTATTGTGTGAAAATCATTTAACTTCGGCTTGAACATGTGTTGCACTCTTGGAAAGTTTTCGAGCACTTGCTTTTCTTTTTTTGAACTAATTTTAGATAATTAAACACATTTTCTATGAGAATTTATTTTGCCACCAGACTTTTTTCAACTTTGACAGTGTAGTTTTGAAAAATAGACTGCAATTTCTTTAGTAGATCCTGAGGTGATGGCTTGATTTTATGGTTATGGAACAAATCCAGTATTGCTGTGGGATACAACAAGCTCAGATATTTCTATGAACATTGCTCTTTTGATGGTTTTCTGTGATAGTTCGTTATTACTCATTACTCATTAATTTATTTATTTATTAGTTTTTATGTTATGAAAATTTATATTTAAATAGTCAACCTGACTATTTACCCCAACACTGCTTAATCCTTTAATGATTACCGGTAGCTGCATGGGTTTCCCAGTCACTTTTAGTACACGTTCATCGTTAAAGGGTTAGAGTATATTTACTCTTCAAAAGTATATGTCCTCCTTTTCTAGCCACAGTAATGATTTCAGTTAGCAGACATTGATTTTAAAAGTGGATGATAGCAGATAAAACTTTGGCTTGGAAACAATGCATAGCTGCTTTATTCTTTGCTGCACATTTCTAGCCACGTACATGTAAGGAGGATTCTCCCTTCATTGATATTACTCTACAGTACATTACATAGCAGTAAACTAGCATGATTGTTCATAGCATGATGTCCTCTGCACCAGATCAAAGACAAGCAGCTCCATTAAATGGTGCTGTATAAATTTTAAATTACATTCCACTGATAGAATTACTATCAAATCTTGATCAAAAGCTTCTTCCAGGTTGCTATTTCTGTTGACCCATCATTGATCCTGCTAGATCAGTGTTTCTTAACCAGTGTTCGACCGAACCCCTGGGGTTTGGTGAGCCAGTGTCAGGGGTTCGGCAGAGGTCCTCTGAAATATATACAATTATACATATTCTGGGTCAGTGAGTGTGAGTGAAAAATCATTTGCTATTTTAAACGGCAACAACAAAGGAAACATTAAGATGCAATTGGTAGTGTTGGTACGGTTAGTTAATTGTTAGTAGGTTATGTATTGAATGTATTAATATTGTATCACTTTTTGGTACAATATTTTATTTCCTTTTGTTCCCATTAGTTAAAAAATTATTGTTCAAACTTGAGGGTTTCGGTGAGTGGTCATGGATTTCTCTTGGGGTTCGGCTCCCTTGAAAAGGTTAAGAACCACTGTGCTAGATTGACCCAAGAATTTGGCTGCCCTTTTCATGATACTTGGTGGGATTAATTTTACTTGTGCCTATCAGGGATCATTAATTTATGTCTTTTACAATGTGCCTGATTACTGTGTGGCAATGAAAATACAAATGTAACTGTGAGCTTGGGTGCGGTGTGTCATCCTTGAGTTTGAATTTATAATAAAACGAATATATATATATTCCAGATTGCATTAAGGTAGGTTACAAGTAATGTTTGGTTCTTTCAGAAGTATGATATCATTTGGGCTGGCAAAGAATGTGCTTTACAAGTGCACAGGTGCTTACAGGGCATAAGTCTGAAAGTGAGGGTACCAATTTCTTTCTGTCCCTTGCTGTGATACAGTGGGTTGTGTTGTGTCAATTTGCAGGCCCATGATGACCAGCAGGTTGTTGATGGAAATGGAGATGAAGTGAAGACGAGTCCACTGCTGGCGCTTCGTCCGGTCTTCAAGATAATCTCGGAAAACCAGGACATCAGTCGAACTGCGATGCAGCTGCATTCGATCGTAATGGCCATTCGAACAGAAATAGCGGAATTCCTTAGTACCTTTCATGGTTATGATGAACTTTGGAAGTCGGTGAGTTGGAAAATAACTATGGCTTTTTTGAATATATTGAACTTTTGAAGTCTAACTATGGCTTTTTTGAGTATATTCAAATTTTGAAGTCGATTATTTGTAAAGTAAGTGACTCTCGTGACTATGATGAACTTGTTGGGCATTAGTGAGTTAAGAAATAAAGGGTTATTAACAGCTTGAACTTGGCACAATATAGAATCTTTGTTAACCTTAAGTCACACTTGTTTATATCAGTTAGATGGCCACACATCCAGCACCTCTGAATGGTTTTTAAAAGACACGGGGGGCCAATAGCGCATTGGATAACTCGCTGGCATGGTGAGCGAGAGGTACCGAGTTCGAGTCCCGTAGGGCAGATATGCTTTGTAGGCTGCTATTAACGCCGTTGTATTGCAGGCTGTCTGTTCTGTTAGTAGTTAAGATTTAAATTGCATAACATGTAAAATGTACAGCGCAGTGCGTTTGTCAGGCGCTTAATAAAGAAAAGATTATTGTTATTATTATTACAATACATGTTGTCATACCCATGTATGTTTTTTATACCTAAAGTATTATAAGATTTGAAATTTTGTGAGTTAAGAATTTACTTTGGGTTTGACACACCATCAAAGTTGTATAAATTGATTGATATTGGTAGAATAAAGAGATAGTAAAACTTATAGATTTACCCAGCATTTTTGATTGGCAGCTGTCAGCAGTTGTTATGGTTCACCACAGTTTCAGATTTGGGTGCAATGTGTGCAGTTTGTAGACTGTTGTCAAATTATGAAACTGCTGTACAAACAACAAAAATGGTTAAATATCATTATTATTATATTCGTTTATTGGTAACCACAAAAAGAAACTGATAGCCACACCGCTATCAGGTACATTGTTTTTACATTGTTTCTGCTTCAGGAGCCACATACCTCACCCTACCTTACTGTTGTACCTTACCTTCTCATATTTTTGGGGTTACTTTTGCTAGTTGGCGGTGTGATCTGTTTCTGCTTCAGGAGCCACAGACCAAAGTGCAGGAGTTCATGGAGGGCAATCCGATCATCTCTGAATTCGACTTACAGCTCCGTAGCTATGCCGTAAGGCGGAATTTCTTCTATGCTTGCATTTATAGCCTTGAGAGTGACAATCATTTATTTGTTATGCTTCTGTGCAGCTCACTGTTGTTGCATCAGCTATTTTTCTGTCCTGTGCCCAACCTGGTTATAAAATAAATATGACAGAAAAGATGTCATGTGCTAGGTCTTTATTCAGCGCATTACACTAACTAGGTGTGTCCTGCATTGGATGCTTATTGGTTAGCATCCTAGTGCTTCTCCATCTAAGAGAAGATGCTGTGCGCATATAGCATCTATCTGGAACCCCTCTGTCTTCCACTTGCCATCCACCTGGAATCTTTAGATCATTGTGTTGTCTTAGCTAGGGACTCTGCATGACTTGCTACACACACTTGAAAACTGTCTTCTTCCACTGAGGCTGGACTAGGAGTGCCTTTAAGTAGCTATCTTGTAGAGGCGCTATATAAATGCTCTGAGTGAATGAATGAGCTTCTTCTATGCTATGCTCATGTCAAGGACTGTGACTAGGCGAGTGCATTTCAAGGGTATATATCTTTAATTAAATGGACATTAAAGGTGTGGAATGTAAGTATTTGTTAATATTTGCCTTCTAAGACCTATTAAAGACATTGCCAGCCAGTCTAAACCACGTTAGAGTTCGTAAAGAATAACAAATTGTTCTTTAACTTATATTTGGTGTTGACAGAATCTCGAGGGTGAGATAAGCGAGATGCAACAGACCTACAAAGTTGCCTCGATCCTCTTTTTGACTGAACCGCTGAAACTGGCGCTTATTGCTGAAACGCGCAACTGGATGCTTGCATATGCACGCAGTCTCAACGAAAAGTGCGGCCACGAGATGGAAGAATTGCTGCAGTTCTTTGAGGGCATGCAGAAGCGCCTCAGCCGACCAGTCAAGGACCTGGACGACATTCGTGCCCATATGGCAACGTTGACCGAGATCCGTGAGAATGAGATCAGGATTGACATGACGATCATGCCGATCGAAGAGGCTTACCTCATGCTGAACAAGTACAACCTCGTATTCAACGATGGAAATGCAGAGCACGTGGATACGCTCGGTTACAACTGGAAACTTCTCAAGCAAAAGGTACAGTCTCTGTGATGTGTCATTGAACCACGAAATCAGTCAGTAAGTTAGTCTGATTGCCAGTCAATCAGTCACTCAGGTGATCAGGTCAATCAATCAGAAGATAAATTACTCTGAATGACTAGCTTGTTGACTGATTGTCTGGTTGACTGACTGTGAGTGATTCAGCACAACATTCAGCCAGTGAGGCAACTGACTGCTTGATATTTAACAATACAATCAAATAAAACTGATATTTGATAATGGCCTCTCTTGCAGGCATTCAGATATGGCCTAGATATAAAGACTGGTAAAGACAGGAAAATTTATGACAGAGAGGAAGAGATAAGTTTTTTTTAGCCCTAAATAGAAATACTGGCTTAATAAGAGAGTTTCAAACTGGGATCATGCTTCATAATGCAATGTGTGTAATTTAAATTTGCTCCCATACCTGTTGTCTATCTGTCTACTTTTAAGTGCTTTTGTGTTGTTCTTGTCGGTTTCTGTGGTGTATTGTGTATTGTGGAAGTGCCATTCTTGTAGTAAACTGTGTTCATCTTGACAGGCCTCTGAGGTCCAGAATCATTTGGTCGATATTCAGCCAGAGTTCAAGGGCAGCCTGCTGCGTGGAGTTGAGCAGTACAAGGTCGATGTGGTTGAGTTTGTCGGCGATTACGCGGAAAAGTACGTCTGCTCCTCATCTGTCTAGGATTGATCGCTTGTCTAATATTCAGTCTCTCTTTGGTTTGGTACATTGAAAGTGATGGCACTTTAAATGAGTGCCAGCACTTTAGTTGAATGCCATGTGCAGGAGAAATTCATTTTGAGTGAGATGTGCCATTGATATGCTTTTGAAGTGGGAACAAAGTAAGCCATTGTGTACAGTGCTTTAGAGCGACTTGTAAAATTCATTACCATTATTATTAATTAGCTATGTTGTTGGCACCAGTGTTTATCTAATGCATGGAGCATCTACTAGTGTTGCAACAAAACAAAGCCAAATTCAGGTCAGTAACAGAGAGGTAGTTCATGAGATAAAATGATAGCACATGGTAGATAAATCAGTTGAAGGAGATATGTTGGTATGCTGATATCAAACTGAGACTGAATAATAGAATAGAATAGAATATTCTTTATTGTAAGACCAATTGCAAACCGCATTTTGGTAACATGAAAGTTTAAAGAATTGTTTTCTCTATTTCTGGATTAGACTATTTATACATATATTTTTCCATAGGGGTCCAATGGTAGAAGGCATTCCGCCACGTGAAGCTTCCGATCGGCTGAACATGTACCAGATCCGATTCGATGACCTTTGGCGCAAGTACCAGACGTACTCTGGTGGAGAGGAGCTTTTCGGACTGGAGGTGACTGAATACCCAGAGATCCAGCGTATTCGTAAGGAACTCAACCTGCTCCAGAAACTCTACCAGCTGTACAATGTTGTCCTGGAAAAGGTGCGCAGTTACTATGACATTCCATGGGTCGAGATCGACATTGACAAGATCAACGGAGAGCTGGTTGACTTTCAGAACAGGTAATCTTTCATACAAAACGAAAAAGTATGAATTATTCTTACATATTCCTGTACACATTTAGTGCCACTATCTAATGACTAAGTATCATTGATGGCTCTGAGCAACTGTCTGTGAAGGACTTGCTCAAGGTGCCTACACACAGTGTTATCCGGAGAGGCTAGAATGTTACGTACTATGTGGTGGTCCTGCTACATTTTTTCGTTACCTCAAAACTTGTCTTTATTCGCGAAGACTTTCGCACTGGGAGCGCCTCTGATTGGTGTGCACTGTGAGAGGCGCTTTATAAATCTTTGAATACAATACAATACAAATACAATACAATACAAGCAACTGGCTATGGTGTCATGCAATATGAGAAAAGCATTGGCTTTGTTGAAAGGAATGGTGATCAATCATTTTGCCCCTTCATTGTCAAGTGACTGGTGTCAGAAACGATGATGATGGTGATGGTGATGATGATGACACTTGAAACAGTATATATGTACATGTAATGTATGTGAACATTTATATGGCTGCTCTTTAGCACCTGTAAAGAACCTTTTATGGTCATTGAAAGTTAAATTTATATCATTCTCTAATCCTACCATATCTAACATACTGTAATATGATCTGGGCCTCCAACTATGACTCAAGAATTAGTAAACTAATTATCTTACAAAAAAAAGCTATCCGAGTAATTGCAGGTGTCCCAAAGGGATCTCACACTGATCACATTTATAAGAAATTAAATCTGTTAAACTTGAAGCAAGTAAGAGCAGTTCAAATCGGAGAATTCGTCTACAGATTTCAAAATAATATTCTCCCGAGCTTATTCCAGAGCTATTTTATAGCTGGTTCCCAAATCCACTCCCACAACACTAGGAACGCCACTACTCTCAGATCAACCAATGCTCGTACCAATTCACGAGTATTTAGTATCAAGTTCTATGGCCCAAATCTCTGGAATACCATTCCATTAGACATCCGCCTTGCACCAAATATTTACTTATTTAAGATTAGATTTAAAGCATATCTCATAACGTCATCTGACTGACCTCCCGGTGGTGGAGGATCCCCGAGAATGGCCAGCCTTTTCCTTTTTCTTTTCCTTTTCCTTTCCTTTCCTCTTCTCGTCTCTTCTCTTCTTACGTCTCTCGTTCTCCCTTACATTCCTTTCCTGATCTCCCCTCTATCTCGTTCCATTCTCTTTCAATTCTTCTTCTCTTCATTTCGCGTCTCCTCAACCTCCTCAGTTTACTTATTTAGTAGTAAGGATCTTAGTTAAGAATTTTAGTTAAGGTTATTTTGGGGATTTTTGCCCAGTTACTATGTTATTTTTGTGTTATTGCCCGCCGTTATTAGTGTCTATTTTAATAGTTAAGGTATGCCCCCTCCCGTTGTTCTTTGTTCACCAAAAGATTTCCTCCTTAAAGGCTGCACACGAATTGTCGTAATCTCTGTAACGTCTCTTGACCGTCTTATTATTGGTTGTAAAGGAACTTGTAGGTCGCCCCAACTAGTGGGAATAATCCTCCCTTTGGGGTCTCCTTTTGCCTCCTGTAGCGTGATACACTTATAAAATATACTTGATTCTCTGTTTGTATTACGGGTCACATTATTTGAAGCAATAAAGTTTTTTCTGATTCTTTTTTTCTGATTCTGAAACATAAAAGTCTGACAGATCTGAAATGGTGCATCTAGAGACAAGCTATCCTATCCTGCTTCTGCTCCTGCACCATCCTATGAATGATACTGTGATAATCATTTTCCATCTTAGCAGTGTGTTTGCTGCTCCAGATTGACACAGACTCTGGGCTAGCTATGAAACGAACCAAGCGACCCAGTGTTTGCAGACTTGATTTGATACATTGCAGTGAAAAATTTTAGAGACTTAAATTACATGTAAAGAGAGAGGTACAACTGTATTTCAGCATTTCAAAGATGTTGATAACTATAGCAATGTAATATAATTAGTCATTTATGTAGCGCCGCTCACAGCCTTGGCCATTCAGTAGCGCTCAATGATGATGGTGGACTATGTATTTTTTTTGTGCAGGTGTCGCAAGCTGCCCAAGGCTCTGAAGGAGTGGCAGGCTTTTGAAGATCTTCGCAGGACGATTGATGATTTCAATGAGACGTGTCCGCTGCTTGAACTAATGGCGAACAAGGCAATGCAGACGCGTCACTGGGAAAGAATTGCCAAGATCACTGGTCACACATTTGATGTTGAATCAGAGAACTTTCTGTTGAGGAACCTCATGGAAGCACCACTCCTGCCGAACAAAGAGGACATTGAAGTACACTACTCTAATCTAATAAACTTACGTTTTTACTACTACCAATAATAATATATCACCTATTGCCCCAGTTACAGTGCTGGCTGGATTTCATCTTGGCCTAACTGACACTTCTGGAGATTTTAAAGAAGCCACATCCATTTTCCAGGCTGACCACTTCAGTGCCATTCCTCCACTGTGCTTTTGTTCGGCATGAACTTGACAAGATTTAGTCATTGGAGAATGGAGATGATTTTCATTTTCTGCAGACATTGTCTTAAATCCATACAGATAATTTTTGCCTAAGGTAAAAAAATAAGGAAGATTGAACTGCACTCGAGTAAGAAACTGGACAGTGGACATGTATATAAACTTTGTATGTTCTGTACTATGTACATACATAGGGTACTTACATTTGTATGTTTGTGTGTTTTAGGATGTTTGTATATCAGCTACAAAAGAGAAGGACATTGAGGCGAAGCTGAAGGTCGTAATCAACGACTGGAGTGCACAGAACTTCTACTTTTCCAACTTCAAAACTCGCGGAGAACTTCTTCTCAAAGGTAAGTCACAATTTGCAATTTCCTGTAATGGCTGCTGCCAATGCAGGCAATATTATTAAGAGTTTTTTGGGCATCGGTGTATAATGCACATGTATTCAACTAACGGCGCACTAAAACTAAGCCTCATATGATAATAATCGAAGAACATCTTAGCACCAATGGAATCAGCTGATGGTTGCTGCTAAACAAAGTAGGAATGCATGCCAAATTCATGGTAAGTGCAATCAAAACCCAAGATGTAGTTGGATCAATGTCCAAAAAGTCAGTCCAAAGGGTATGTAATGAATGAATGTACTGGTACATTTCTTCACCTCACTTTGCCTTGCCTTGTATCCGGGATTTTAATTACGGGCGAATGAAATCTATATAGATGACATTGTCAAACTATGTATGTATGTATGTATGTATGAGCACTTGTTATAGCGCCCCTTCAAGATTTCTACTCAGAGGTGCTCCCGACTACAGCACAGACACTGAATCGGAGTTTCACGCCGAAGCGCATGAGCAATTGCGAGTGAAGGACTTGCTCAGGGTCCCTACAGGGTCAAACTGTGAATGTGTCCTTAAATACCAAACACTGCCTAACTTTAATTTTGCTTTATAGACGATAAAAAATTAGGTGTTACCTTTCCTGGCCATAGAAGTCTTTAGGATAGATTAGATAAGATTGTAGTTTTTTTAAGTAGCTGTGTGAAAGATTTACTTTAGTTATTTAGGAAGAAATTAATTAAGGCGTGCTCTGTTATAAATTAATTCATGTGTGTTGTAATTATTTCCTACAGGTGATTCAACAAATGAATCAGTGGCACTGATGGAAGACAGTCTCATGATCCTTGGATCTCTTCTTAGTAACAGGTGCAGCAACAGTTGATTGCCTTAATTACTTCATTGGAGACACAGAGCAAAGCAATTATGTGTACTGCAGCCACCAGGGAACTGTACTAAACTGAATGAGTGATGGAATATTTTGTCTTATCTTTCTTTTCATTTCATTAGCTTTTCCTGCTTTATCTTGTTATGCTCTACTCGTCTTAGTAACCCATCTGACAGTCCGTCTATCCGACCGTCAATCTGTCTATCTGACCATCGTCTGTCCTAGACTATCATCCAACTGTCAGTCCGTCCGTTCGACCATCCATCCATCCGACCGTTTGTCCATCCAACCATCTGTCTGACCATCAGTCCGTCTATCTGACTGTCAGTCAATCTATCCGACCATCAGTTTGTTCATCCGACTGTCAATCTGGCAGTCCATCTGACGGTCAGTTCATTTGTCCAACCGCCCACTTGCCTGTCAGTCCATTTATGTGACATCTAATCTATTCGTACGACCATCCATCTGTATGTCCATCCAAATGTCAGTCTGTCTATCCAACTCTCAGTCCATCCATTCAGCTGTCAATTCGTTTGTCCGATCATCTGTCCGATGCGTTAATCGATGCAGTTCGTTAACGGTTAATTGCTTTGGGGACATACCCAGTTCGTGTTAAACGGAACAGTGCATTATCCAGGAGCACTTTAACATGTTCACAGTTTTGTATGTCACAAACCTCTTGTTACATTTCCAAATGCTTTATTGGGTCTCTGAAAAGTTCTTTTTAGTTGAAGTGATAAATGACTCTTACAGTTATCTTACTGGCCCTTACCTTACCATACATGTCTTACAAATTCTCATTTTAACAATCCTTTGCTTATCACTTTTTACTGTGTCAAGTTTTACCTTGCCTGTTCAGGTACAATGCTCCATTTAAACCAAAGATCCAAGAATGGGTGTCAAAGTTGACTGGAACAACAGAAATCATTGAGAATTGGCTCATCGTTCAGAACCTCTGGATCTATCTGGAAGCAGTCTTTGTGGGAGGAGACATAGCCAAGCAACTGCCACAGGTTAACAATAACATCTGCAAAATCTGTACGTCTGTCTGTCTGTATGTCGTTCTGTCTGTCTGCTTGTCTCTGCTGTCTGTCTCTGTCTTTCTTGCTGTCTCATTCTCTGTTTCTTGTTTTCTGTTCCTATCATTCTTTGTCTGTATGTCTCTCTATCTATGTGTTTCTATCTGTTTCTTGCTGTCTGTGTATGTCTCTTTGTTTACCTATGTATCTCCGTTTCTCTCTGACTCTCTTCATCTATCTCATTGTCTCTTGCAAATGTTCAGTGTCACCTGATAGCTGGAAGTTCAGTAATTCAATCAAATCTGATTTTTTTGCAAATTTCTTGATTAATTAATGAAATTGGTTCAGTCCAGTTTTTGTATGATACAGATTTCTTTGTTCATTAATTAACTTGATTCAATCCAGTTGATTGTGTTTGATTTTGCAGGAAGCCAAGCGCTTCAGCAGCATTGACAAGTCGTGGCAGAAGATAATGCAGCGTGCACATGACAATTCCAACATTGTAACATGCTGCATGGGAGATGACACCCTGGGACAGCTTCTTCCACACCTCCTGGAACAGTTGGAACTCTGCCAGAAATCACTCACCGGATACCTGGAAAAGAAGCGGCTTCTGTTCCCACGGTTTTTCTTCGTGTCTGACCCGGCCTTGTTGGAAATTCTGGGTCAGGCCAGTGACTCTCACACAATACAGGTCAGATTTCATGAACATATGGATGAAGGATTACTTGAATAATTAATTGGTAAGGCAAGGAAAGTGTAACTTTAAGGCAAAGATGTGTAGTTCTGATTCAAATGAAACTCCTCATAAGCAGTCCTGACTTGACAGAACAAAACTACAATAGTTTTCAAGTGCTTGCAGAAAAATGGCAAGGTTATGTCTTATTTTGATGCAGTAGGCCAAGCAATTAATGGGTGGTATGAAACAAGAACAGTGTTATTTTGCAGATCTGGTTTGGCTGAAGAACAACTTGCCAATGTGCTCATCAAGTTGCAAAATCCTTTATGTAGTTTTGAAAGACTAGGGTGTTTCCGCTTCAGGGTTTCTTAAAATCAAACCTGTGTACATAGCATTTTTATAGGTTGCTCCAAGATGCTCCATAATAGCCAGTTGTGTTGCACTGTGATGCTTTTACGTTGGAACTCTGCTTCTAGGCTCATCTTCTGAGTGTATTTGACAACACCAAAACCGTGACGTTCGACGATAAGACGTACGACAAAATTCTAGCGATCACCTCACAGGAAGGTGAAACTGTGCAGCTGAAGGAGCCCGTCATGGCAACGGTTTGTGTTTTAGTATATTATTATTGACTAATTTGTAACTTCTATTGTGTTCATGTCTATTGCACAAGGCATCAACTGATGGTGCACAAAAACTATGCCCTAATCAGATCAAAATCCAGAAGATCTTCTACAGATTTGTGTAGTGATCCTTGCCATAGATGTGATCTTATTGGAAATTATGCAGTGGTTTATAAATTATTATAATTATCTTTAAACATGATGGTTTACACACCAAACCGGCAATGGCAAGGACTGACACATAACTGTATAGTTTTAAATGTGGCCAAGTAATAACTGAAGAAACTATATTAGTAACATCTATTTAGCTATGTTATATTGATTAGTAACATATTTATTTAAGACACTGACATAGTGTAGGGACAGTGTGGCGAGACACATAGCCCACTCTGTCACATTTTACCTGTCATTTGTCTTCACATACAAGCACATTGAAGCAATTGAATGACATAGGCTTGCTCAAAATTCATTTCTAAACAAGTTTCATGTGTACACTTTTACTCTGTATTTACGGTAGTGATTGATGAGATACGACATTTTCATTGTTTAAATTTCTGGTCAGGGCCAAAACAAGGGCTAAAAAATCTGACTTGCAAATGGTTATTACAGTGCTGTCATTATTTTCAAATTTATTGAAAATCGAAATGGTTGGTTGCAGGCAACATGGACAATTTTTGTGGTGAATGGATACACAAAACTGCTGGATGGCCAACTGGTCATACAGCTGTGCGGTGGGAAGATGCACTAGAATAGATACTGGTTTACTTTTATGTGTTTTTATGTGTGGATTGTTGATCTGAGTTGTTTGATTTATTTATGGTTAGGGTAATGTGGAGACGTGGTTGGGTGATCTGCTACGGATGACACGTGCGTCCATCCACAGCATCATTCGTCAGGCGGCCATCACGATAACTGATCCGCAGTTTAAACTCCTTGAGTTTGAAAACAATTTTCCAGCTCAGGTATCAACACTATTCCACCAATCAATCGACCAATCAATCAGTTTTGAGTTTATCCAAATGAGTGGGATACTGATACACACACAGTGCATTTAAGAGGTTCCTAAGAGTTGCTATAAATTCAGGTGCTTACATACATCCATCTGTTAATGCATGTAGAGTGTATTCACTTCAGTTCTTAACAAAGAGTGTTAACCAACATAGGGTGTTAGGTTATTTGCACGTCCCCAGTTAACAGCCCCAAAAATGTCAACCAAGAAGGCATGTGTATGCCAGAGACTTGTTATAACACGATTCATGATAACACGAATTCTGATATGACAACGGCAAGCAAAATAAGTTAAGCCTTTGACAATAATTTTATTATGGTCTTGTAATGTATATCAAAGATAGCGTTATAGCAAGATTCTGGTAAAATTTTATAGATAGACTTGCACTGATACAGATGCTTACCATGAAGTAGCCGCTTACACGTACTGAAAGTGATAGAGCCATAAAATCAGTACATATTATTCAACAACTAGAAATAACCGCAGTGACGGCTGACAAGTCTTGTGTGGTCTGTTTTCCAGGTAGGCCTTCTGGGTCTTCAGATGGTCTGGACTACGGAGTCGGAGGCTGCGCTGATTGCTTCCCGTGCTGACAGACGAGTGATGCAGCTGACCAATCAGAAGTTTCTCGACATACTGAATCAGCTGATCGATGTGACAACCCAGGAACTGACACGTAACGAGAGGACAAAATATGAGACCCTCATCAGTATTCACGTTCACCAGAAAGACATTTTTGATGATCTTGTACGTCCTTCTCTGTTGTTAAGTAGTAGTAGTTTCAGTTTAATGACACTGTGTGATAACAAAGATCATTAGTGTCGCCCTCCTCCTTTACTCAGGCTTGGGACTGGCACTGCCAGAGTACGAACAGTGGCGGAGTTCTGTTGTTAAGGGTTGTAGTTGCTGAATGAAAATTTGTGGGTTATTCAGTCATGTGTTTGAAGTTTAAATGTTGACCATTAAGTAGAATTGCCTCTCTGCCTGTCTCTTCTGATTCATCGCCCCTTTGTTTCTGATATCATATTCTTCCTCTTTTAATTAATGGCATTGTAAAACTGGCTCTTTCTCGCTTCCTTTCACAGTCTTTGCACTATTCTAAGGTGTCTGTGTCTTCATCCACCTGCTTTTACTGTGCTGCAGATATATCAACCCTTCCACCTGTGCTATTCGTCTGTCCATCCATTCATTTTTTCATGGGTTGATCCATGCCATGAATGAATGCATTTTAGTGTATTGCATTTTTTATCTATAATGGCACCACGTACGGAAAAAGTAGGCGCTGTATGAACCAATTTCTCTCCATCTATCCTTGATCACTTTCACTGTAGATTCATAGCAGTGTTTGTGGTTGAATTCTTCTAGGTGCGTATGCATATCAAGTCCCCCACTGATTTCGAGTGGCTCAAGCAGTCACGGTTCTACTTTAAAGAGGATGAAGACAAGTGTGTCGTTTCCATCACGGATGTCGACTTTACCTACATGAATGAATACCTGGGCTGCACGGAAAGACTCGTCATTACACCTCTGACTGACAGGTAAACTCACCTGTTGCTTTCATTTGTTGCTGCCTGAACCTCGTGCGTGGATAGAGCAGTTCCTCCTAGCTGCATTGCTAGTTATTCATTTATACATGCTGTGTCACATTCAGTCATTTCATTGCTGCTTCTGTTTGCTCTCCAGTTGTCCATTCTTTAAGTGAATGGATGAATGCATTCCTCTTCATCCATATGTTTATTCATCCATTCTTTGGCCCATGGTCAATCATATATATGTATGAAATGAAAAGAAAAGGTGCAAACAATGACCATAGTAGCCATGGACATGAGCTGCATCATGAGTAATCAGCCTTGATGCTTTTCAAGTCTCGCACCGTTGCTCAAGAACAAACTTGCAGGAATTCTAAGGAGAGGCATGAACAGGTCTTTTATTGCATGTTACATCACTTGTGGAATGGCAGTTCTAAATATATAAGAGCGCCTACCATATAGTTTTTGTATTGCACTGTATTTTATATTCGAATCATAGCATTTATTTTTTCATGTTTTGAATGCATAACAGTGCTCTACTTTAAAAATAAATGTTACATGTACTTTCTTATGTATATTGGTAAATTGGCAACATGATAGTATTACAGCCTGTTAAGTACATTTCTTTTTCCAGGTGTTATATTACACTGGCCCAGGCGTTGGGCATGTCGTTAGGTGGGGCTCCTGCCGGCCCAGCTGGAACCGGTAAGACAGAAACGGTTAAGGACATGGGTAGATGCCTTGGAAAGTTTGTCGTCGTCTTCAACTGCTCAGATCAGATGGACTACAGAGGACTTGGTCGAATCTATAAAGGTTGGACCTCAGTTTAATGACATATGGTGATGGCTGAGTACACTGAGCTTGTTTTATGTAACAGTGAACAGCAGTGACAATGATTACAAGAATGGTAACGAATGATGAATGTGTGTTAGTTTAAAATTGATTCAACTACAGCTTGTGGAGAAACAGTTGACTTGACTGATAGCCATGAAATGGCTAATCCGAACAATCAAATCAATCAATCAATATTCATTTATTCTAACATTGGTAAACTGAATAACCAAGTTGTCACAGACGCAACTTGTTACAATGAAAACTGATTCTTAGTTTAACAAGGTTTCAAGTATGTTTACAATTAGGAGTCATGGCATCAAGGTTGCTAAAAGGTTGGATGAGGATTAGATTTAATTTAGATTAATTAATTAATAAGCATTCCGATGCAGGACCCTAGAGGCAAAGTTTTGATCATCTTTGAGGGGGAGTTTGGAATCATCGGGTCGGGTGCGAAGGTTAATACAAGCATAGAGAGCAAAGATTACAGACGTAGCTTATACTCTAAAGCAGACATGTCTAGTATGTTCAGCTTATGGGCTGACTCATGGCTCAATGCAGTTGAAGACTGCCGGACCTGTGTTAGTTGTGGACAAATGTTAGAACTTGCTAAAGAGGAGGAGTTCACTGCATGCAACGAAACTGAGGAAAACAAATAAACCAGCATGGGTTAAAGAATGATACTAGAGGATAGCCAAACTAGTTGAAAAACAGTAAGTTTGAATAGACCAGTGAGAAGAAATTAATGCTTCTTTGAAAACAGACTAGACTAATAATTAAAATCTATCAGTTTATAAAATTTGAGCTACTTAAAAAATGTGTTAATCACAGATTTGATAAGGGCAATGTAAAACAAAAACCAAGATAAAACCGAACTTCTGCTCCTCCAACCCAAATTGAACTGGGGTATAACTTTGCCTATTAAGTTTGTTGGCTTATCCTCCCTGGATACTAAATCTGGTTACGTTCTGACTGTTCACTGGAAAGTCCACTGGACAGTCAGAACTGAATGACATCACTAATTTCTATTCTCATTTGTACAGGATTGGCGCAATCTGGTTCCTGGGGTTGTTTTGATGAGTTCAACAGAATCGAGCTTCCAGTTCTTTCCGTTGCTGCCCAACAGATTGCGATCGTTCTTGCCTGCAAAAAGGAACGAAAGTATCAGTTCATTTTCACAGATGGTGACACAGTTGACATGGATCCAGAATTTGGGATCTTCTTGACAATGGTAATTAGATTTTACTCATTTGCAGTGTTACTTTATGAATTGGTAATTCCATTTATTAATTCACTTTCCTTTTTTGTTTAGTATATAATATAATAATCTAAATATAAATTTTAAATTTTTCATTGCACTATAGTTTAGCAATTTCTATGTGTTTTATGTGTGAGATTGTGGTCTTTCTTTGATAGCGCACTCATTCTATAATTCCAGCGTGCTGAGCAAACAAACTCAGGATCTTGGGATGCGTCTATTGCAGGCTCAACAGCTGAAGAGAAAAAAACGAATGCCTTCACAACACTCCACTTTGGACTGTACTTGGGACTTGACTCTTTTGGTTGTATTTTAGAATCCAGGATATGCTGGTCGTCAAGAATTGCCAGAGAACTTGAAGATCAATTTCCGAACAGTGGCAATGATGGTTCCGGATCGAGCAATCATTATCCGAGTCAAGCTAGCCAGCTGTGGTTTCCAGCAGAACATAGTCCTTGCAAAGAAATTCTACACTCTGTACAAACTTTGTGAAGAGCAGCTGAGCAAGCAGGTATTCCATATTGTTTAATCAATCAACTGTGCAATCAGTTAATGGCTAGCAATCATTCACTAATCTATCCATCAGTCAGTCACTTTGTATGTTAATGTATTAACAACATTACATTTGATTATGCAGATATTAAATTACATTTTCTAGGTATTACATTGCTTTGTTGCGTTATAGCTTATTGTTACTGATGAAATTGTGTTTGTTGCCTAATTCTTTTGACACTTTTCTGTGCTACACCTCGATAATTACGATTCTGTTTGAATTATTGTTTTTACAAGTACAGTTAAAATTACACCATAGCAAGGAATGTCATATAACAATGTCATATCATAATGAGGTTATTTTCTATAGCTTATCTACAGACCATGTATATCAGACTTTTATAATGAGGCATCTTACAATGAGTCTCTGGTGTACATGTTTTAGGTTCACTACGATTTTGGTCTGCGTAACATTCTGTCCGTGCTGCGTACGCTCGGTGCATCCAAGCGTGCAAACCCACAAGACGGTGAGCCGACAATCGTGATGCGTGTCCTGCGTGACATGAATCTGTCGAAGCTGGTGGATGAGGATGAGCCGCTGTTTATGTCACTGATTGAGGATCTCTTTCCTGGAATGACCCTCAACAAGGAAACTTATCCAGAAATGGAAGCAGCCATCGAACGCCAGGTTAATTGCTCTCTGGTTCAATCAGGCAGTCGGTCATTCAATTGATCATTCAGTCAGTCAATCACTCAGTCAACTATTTTAGATTAGGCAGACCAGGTTTGTGGTTCAATCAATCAGTCGATCACTCAGTCTGACTTGATTGAGTGCTTGATTGCTGGCCGAATGACCCTACTGTATAACTCTGTATTTTGTAAAATTCATGTGGTTGATGAATTTCAGTTTAATTTTAGAGTCTTTTGTTTGTTTTATAGTTGTGGTTCTGTTATTGAATTTCTTATTGTTGTTATTGCTGTGTTACTTTAGGTGCGGGAGTTTGGTCTGATTCACCACTCTGCCTGGGTCCTGAAGCTGATCCAGCTCTTTGAGACACAGAGAGTTAGGCATGGAATGATGGCCCTTGGACCAAGTGGCGCTGGAAAGACACAGTGCATTCGGGTCCTCATGAAGGCAATGACGGACTGCGGAGAACCCCACAAAGAGATGCGAATGAACCCAAAAGCGATCACGGCTCCACAGATGTTTGGACGTCTTGACGTTGCTACAAACGACTGGACAGATGGAATATTCTCAACCCTTTGGAGGAAAACTCACAAGACTAAGAAAGTATGTTATGATTTAGTACATTTAGTCCTTCCTCCAGAGTGTATGTGGTGATGTATACAGACATTACTATAAAACAGAACCAAACAGGGCTCACCGAAATTTAGTTTTCCTTTCTTTTGCTCTTGATGTGGCAGTGGACAAATCCCAAGGTGGTGAATGTGGGGCCACCGCATTGCAGGACTTACTGTTTACTTATCTCTTATGACGATACCAATTTTACTGCATAGTGACAGAGGCAAGTGGTGATACCAATTCTACCATGATGATAGAGACAAGTGTTTGCTTGCCTAAGGTTGTTATACAGCTAGTTTGAACACACAACTGTTCAGTGCACTAACTGAATATAAATATGTATAAACACCTATTACAGAACAAACTACTTAGGGGTGCACTGAAGATGTCGTATAAATACCTGGTTGTTTTTCTTGGTTTTTGTCTGATACTTTGTTACTTTCTGTAGGGTGATCACACATGGTTGCTTTTGGATGGTCCGGTGGATGCCATCTGGATCGAAAATCTCAACTCCGTCCTTGATGATAATAAGACCCTGACCTTGGCTAATGGTGACCGTATTCCAATGGCGCCCAACTGCAAGATCATCTTCGAGGTGCACAACATCGACAATGCATCACCAGCCACAGTATCACGCAATGGAATGGTCTTCATGAGCAGTTCGGTCCTTGACTGGGACCCAATCATTCGAGGTCTGTGACATCCTCTGTGTTTCAACAGGTGGAGGGATGGATGAGTGGAGGGCAGGATGGAGGAAGGGGTTGATGAGCAGGTGGAAGGTGAAGGAGGGATGACATGAAGGGTGAAGGGAGTAATGGTGGTAAGTAATGGTGGATAGATGGATGATTGGATATTAGTTGAATAACTATATTTTCTGACGACAGTTGCAGGTGACTATATTTATTGACGACAGTTCAAAGGTCACAATGACGTCATCAGCCACGATTGTGCTGACGTTATCAGTTTTTGACCCAATCATGCTATGAAGACCACTTTTTGGTATACATACCAAGGTTCAGTTCAAGGTCTTCTACTTGTACAGGTTGGCTGCTGAAGAGGCCAAACAACAGTGAAACCATCTTTGGAACGTTTGAAAAGATTTGGCCTGATCTGTATCGATATGTTGTCCAAGACCTCAATCCTAAGATGGATGTAAGTCATTGTCTTTAAGGGTAATCTAATATTGTACATTCGGATTATTTGATCTAGTCAAGTCTACTCTTATATGTTTTGTTGCATATTACATTTTTCGCTAAAATCTGTTCATGTATGTATCTGATGTACAATACAATTGGGAGCAATAAACTGAAACTGAAAACTAATCTTTCTGATCTAACTGTATATATCTAATCTAGTCTAGTCTGTTTTCATTGAACCTCATCTAATATTGGCTGACTTAACCTGAACTTGCATAATTGTGTATAGTATAATCACAGGTTATAACAGATTGCTGATGTCTTAGGTCTAATGTCTCTGTAAATATCCCAATGGGAAAATTTTAGTTTATTGATTGCCCTAATATGTTATTGTTAATGGTTTATGTTGGATGAACGCTGGTTCCGTAACTTTCAAGCGCTTTATTAAGCACATGTATAACTAGCAAATTTGCATCTGTGGCATTAGCAGATAGTTTTACAATGTCACAATTTTGCACCTTGTAGCTTGCCAAGGTGTAAGCAAAGTGTTAGGTATATAATAGCTAAGTTCATGTGCTTTACGTACTATTATGTTGCCTTACCATATGTGTGCAATGTTGTTTAACTGTTTAAACAATTCGTACAGAGAGAAATTGATATCTTCTGTCGTTTGAACGAACAGATTCTGGAATGTATGTATGCGCGTCAGGCACTGGACCTTCTCGATGGACTCATTCCGGCCGCAGACCAGGAGATGAGTGCTGCTCACCTGCAGAAGCTCATTGTCTTCGCTGTCATGTGGTCACTTGGAGCGGTGCTTGAAATTGAAGATCGCAAGAAGGTTAGATGCGTGCAATGAAGCATAATGGAACGATGGTACATATTTGATGACTCGTAATCGTAATTGTATACCCCAAACTTCTAAAGTGCCACTCAGAAGCGCAGGGCACCAGTTTATTTACGAGTGCTGACATACCATATACAACATAGTTAGTGAGACACATAGCAGAATAAAAAAGACAATGCCCAAGTTAAAAGCATCAGCCAACTGGACAATGAGTCGCCCATTTCAAATATTTAGGCGATTAAAACTTCGTTAGTTGTAAAGATTGCCAGCCAGTATTAGCGTGAACCCAAAAACGTAAAATTGAGAGATTGTATTTGTGCCCGTCCAGGGCACGATGCACAGAGGGCACAGGTCAACTGATGTGCATGCACAATGTCACAAAAATCAATGTAAAGAAGAAATAAATAATTAAAGCTTATCTGTGGTGCGAAAAACAAATTAGAGAAAATCTGAAGATCAGAAAAGATAACTTTTAGAAATACCGCAAAAATTTTTAAATCAACACATCCAGAATACATACATATTTGTTATGTGTCCATGCATTAATTTGGACCTCTGTTTCCATTTTCAGTTGGAAGACTTCCTTCAGAATCATCCAAGTCGTCTTCCACTGCCAGGTGCCTCTGGAGAGGACACTATCTTTGAATATCTGGTTGACGAAAAAGGCCAGTGGCAGCACTGGCAGACAAAGGTTTGTGTCTTCAGAATTTCCAACTCTGTGGACTTAAAATACACAGTGCTCAAGGAAATTCAAAAATAAACAAAATTGCTGTAGGACTTCAAATTTGGGGTGGAATGCCTGTGGGGTGTTAAGTAGAGGAGCCTGAGGCAGATAATGGTGGGTGAGTGGAGGTATTGGTTAGGGTTGTTAAAATCGCTTTTTTTGTCAATCCGAATTTCGGTTTTAGAAATCCGATTTTAAACCGAATTTCGTTTTTTATTGGCCTTCATAGAAAATTTAATATATTTTATATAACGCAAGTTATTTTATATATTAGGTACCGTAACGTACGTTAAGTAAACACCTTCTTATCTGCCGGCTATATTCGATGAAAACAATCGTACACACTACAGAAATGCATGAATTAATTCTTTCTGGCATTTCTTGAAATTTTCACTACGAAAATGATTTTTTTTTAATTCGAATTTCGTTTTGTCAATAATAAAAACCGAATTTCGTTTTCAAAACCGAAATTCGGATTTCCGAATTTCGTTTAACATCCCTAGTATTGGTGCACAGGAACTGAGAATTTTCTGAATTCTGGGGGAAAGATCGTTAATTCAGAGGGAAGATCAGTGGTAAACCTCTTAGTAGCATTATAAATCAACTAAGGAAGTTGTTAAATTTGCTTTTATTGATCCTGATGATGGGTACTGTCCAATTTTTCAGGTTCCCGAGTATGCATATCCAACGGATAGTGTTCCTGACTACCTCGGCATCCTTGTGCCAAATGTGGACAACGTGAGGACAGAATTCCTTATTGAGACGATAGCTAAGCAGTCAAAGGCCGTCCTTCTGGTTGGAGAACAGGGCTCGGCCAAGACTGTCATCATCCAGGGATACTGCAGCAAGTATGACCCAGAGATGCACATGTTCAAGAGCTTCAACTTCTCCAGTGCCTCAACGCCATTGATGTTCCAGGTATGTGGTGCTGGATTTTCTCATGGAGCATAGTAAAACTGAGCATTTTTAACGGTGAGGCAACATGCCAGTTTACAACGGTCTGTTTTTCTCTTTCCTCGTGTAGTGATCTCACTCTGCACCGCTAGTCTCTATGCACTTGTGTTGATTTATTCTTAACTGGTAACTTGCCTGTTATAAATGAATGAAATTATGAACTAACTCCAGTGGATTCAGTTTGACTTCATGTAACTCAAACTCTAATTTTAAGTGAGTATTATTAATTAAGTTTATTACATATATTTTTACATATGATTTGACAACAGAGAACTATCGAGAGCTACGTTGACAAGCGCATGGGTACGACATACGGTCCACCAGCAGGCAAGAAGATGACTGTCTTCGTAGATGATATCAACATGCCAGTTATTAACGAATGGGGTGATCAGGTAACTACTCTCTTCTTCATTTAAATGTGGTACCAAATTTATAACGGGGTGAAAACATGAAAAGGTAAAGTAAGAGAAGGTAAAAAAAACAGTTAAAAATATGCTTGCTACATAACTCCGAGCATTAGCATTTGTGCTGACAGTTGACAGTGTTTGTAAAGCATCCTAGAAGTAGCTCGCTACTGACGATGCTATAGAAATTGTAATTTCATTACATTACATCTTCTCATTATTTACTGTAATCTAATAATCGTAAATTCTGATCTGAAGTCTTCTATTGCTCTGTCCTCCTAATGCAGGGGTGGCCAACCTTTTTTGGCCTACGGGCCACTATGATTGTTGGTAAGCACGCGGCGGGCCGCAGAATGTTTGTCCTCACAGCCTCGAAAGAAATACATTTTTTTTCATATTTTACAAGATATATAAAAACAGGTACGACTACATTAGGTCACCAGAACTTACAACACTAAATCTTTTAGTCACAATTTAGTGTTTTAGACATCATTAATATGCAGATTGTAGCATTCGGACAAGTAATTAGGTGCAAAATGAGAAAAAAATTATTTAGAAAGGGGCCGTGCGGGCCGCCAATCAGCAGCCCGTGGGCCACATTTGGCCCGCGGGCCGCAGGTTGGCCATCCCTGTCCTAATGTATCGATCTATGTGACGTCAAGCGCAACTGTTGTAAAAATCATCCTTTGGAGATACCTAGTCAAAATCCAGTAGGCCAGGAACTCCAGAAGTCAGGACTATCATGGGTAAGCAGATATTATGCACTTTTAACAGCAACAATTATTAAAAGTATAGTCTTGGGTTGAAAGATATACAGCCAGTCAATAAGGGTTATGTTAAAATGGTTTATCGACAGGTAACGAACGAGATAACACGTCAGATGATGGAGACGAAGGGCTTCTACAACCTGGAGAAGCCAGGCGAGTTCACCAACATCGTTGATATTCAGATGATGGGTGCAATGATCCATCCGGGCGGAGGTCGCAATGATATTCCCCAGCGCCTCAAACGGCATTTCAACATCTTCAACTGCACGCTACCTTCAAACGCCTCAATCGACAAGATCTTCCGAACAATTGGCTGCGGTTACTTTATTCCGGTAAGTACCATATCAGACGGTTTCTGCATTGTATGGCAGCAATTCAAGCTACAACGATGTGATGTAAATATAAATCTCGAAAATTTCTCGGTGCCACACAAAAGCCGTGTCAGCGACAACCTTAATCACTGGTGCTATATGAAATCGCGTCCACAAAGGCCTGGGTTTGGAACTTTGGATGAATATCTCTGCACGACAGAAGGAGAAGCGGAGAGGGAAATAATTTCTTGGAGTCGATTGTGCTGTGAGGTGTTGTTGGAAGGCATGCCAACTGAATGACTATGGAGTTGCTGTGTTCAGTTGTAGCAGTTATTCATCGTATGCAGGGACAAGGTGATACAGCAAAGACTGAAGCAGAGGAGGTTTGTTGATGAACACATGGTATGGTTGGGATGAAACCAATGGCAAACAGGAGCAGAAACAAGCAAGTTAATCAAAGGGTCCAGACTGTAGGTAAATATTAGGCATTACGCCCATGAAGAAGAATTATAAGATATGGAATGAACTCACTGTGTCTTAGTACTGATCCAGGTAGAAGTCTGAGATTACAATTTCAGAGAAGATGTAAGAAATTAAGAAAAGAGAGATTATGAAGGAGAATGCCATGCTTTCCCTGACTTCTAACTTGGCTGATGTCCTCTAGCTTGACAAAGTGCTCTTGAATAAATTTTTAAGTAGTACTATAGAAATGTTGAATGTACAGTTACAGTTATGATAGACACTAAAAAATAACCTGTTGTGCCATGAGTCACTGGGTCAAGAGTTGCAGTTGCCTTTCTCTGTATTTTAGGAGCGTGGCTTCTCGGAAGACGTCTTGCGTGTTGTTGATTGTCTGGTGCCAGCTACTTGCAGGCTGTGGCAGAAGACTAAGGTCAAGATGCTGCCAACGCCAGCCAAGTTCCACTATGTTTTCAACCTCCGAGATCTCAGTCGGATCTGGCAGGTAACTGTGTTTATACATTTACATGCACAATTACATGTACTTATGAGTAGATATCTCAAAGGGGTGCTATATAAATATTCAATTATATTACTTTACATTATGAGCCTGCTTTGTTTTAAGTTTATATATTATACATTATAAAGCACGAAAGGTAAAGGTAACATTTTTTTATGCCGTATAGGAACTCCTGTGGTCCTGATGCTGTAAGATCTTCGGCTGACATGCTGTCGTAACCGTTGAAATCCTACGACAGGACTGTATTTTTAATGACCTTTGTGGCCTAATGATTTATGTATTATACAGAAAAAAATTTGTTATCTGCACTGTTTTGAAGCTCTGCCCTTGATTAGGACTGACCTTTCTGTTGAGTTGGTTGAGTTTATTTGCGAATATTCAGGGCATGCTGAACACTGTGTCAGAGGTCATCAAGGACTCAAAATCGCTGATGTCACTATGGAAACATGAATGCTGTCGCGTCTTTGCCGATCGATTCACGACGCAAGAGGACAAGGACTGGTTTGAACAGACCCTGAAGAAGGTAGTCCATCTGTTTTGGCCTCAACATAACTTCTGCACCATTGTTGTCCATCTCATGTCATGTTATGCCTTAGTGTAACTTCTGCTCCCAGAGAGGTCCATCTTTCACATTATGCAACACTGAACTTCTGCATCCCAAAGTAGTTTATCTGTGATATTATGTGATACAGCTTTCATTTGACTTCTGCATCCCAAATTGGTCATCCTGTACATAGTTTGTTCATACTGGTCAATCAAAAAAATTGTTTGGAAGCGTTGGATACTCTGACAGCAAATCATTTCACTTCCTGTATTAAAGTTGTTCATGTATGATCAGAATTCGGTTCACAGAAATATTGCTGATCAAAAGCCAAGATACATTTATCCCTAATCTGTTAGAACTGTCCAAGTTTTTATATGTCAGATTATAAACCAAAACCTACTTATCATACTGTTCAGTATAACACAAATTCCGATTTATTATGGCATGTGATCTGAATTTTAAATTTAATTCTTTAAAACTTGACATCATTATAAACACAATGTCATTACAAGTCAGTTTTTGATATGACTTCTAAAGATAGCAGTTTAAAGAGGTCCCACTGTGTGTGTGTGCATGTATGTATCTATGTATGTATGTATTTATACTGGGTAGTTGTATGTATGTGTATAGGTATGCAGGTATCTGGCTATTTATAGAATCTCACAAAGGCACTGAAATGTGACTATTTGAATAGGTGCAACTTAGTGTGAGTTGAGAGTGTTTCTTTAGCTTTCCCTTTTCTCTGTGTGTAACATTTCCTCATGCTGGTTGTGTATCAGTTTAGAGAGTTAGAGACTACATTACCATGCATACCAGTAGTTAATGTTTTAGGTTGCTGAGGAGGCATGTGGTCCAGAGCTTGCTGGTGAAATGGATGAGGAACCTTACTATGTGGATTTTCTGCGAGATGCCGCGGAGGCCACAGGTAACATCTTCTTTGTCAGAGGAGATTTTTCATCAGCCTTCCTTAGAGTTCATGAATAGAAGTACATTCTTAGAATCTCTTCATTATCTGAACTGAGCATAGCTGAGCAAATGAAGTAGCAAGGATTGGGGGTTGAAATATGAATGATGTGAAGAAGTAAGTCTTTAATTTCTTCCTGAAGGTTTCGATAGAAAGTTCTGGAACATGGAGTTTGATGGGCAGCGCATTCCAAACCATTGGGCCAGATGCACCAAATGTTCTTCTATGCATTAGTAACAGTTAGTAAGTTTTGTGCAGTTAGTAGCTCCTAGCTACTCATTATCAGAGCCAGTAGCTCTTAGTACCAGTTGCAGATAATGTGCATGCTACATTAGTAATATTAGGCTAACTCCCTGGATACTGATCTTACATTATATACTGTAAATGCTTGTATGTGACCATAAAGGTGCTATATAAAGATTTGGTTTCTTCAATTTCCTTTTCCAGGAGAGGAAGGTGAGGATGCTGACCTTGATGCTCCCAAAATCTACGAACCAGTTGCAAGTTTCAAGCAACTCTCCGATCGGTTGGAGATGTTCCAGTCCCAGTACAATGAGGCAGTGAGGGGCGGCAAAATGGACCTGGTCTTCTTTAAGGTTTGTTCCTCCCACCTTTTGGCATTCTTTAACTGAGTCCATGTCTCATGATGGAACTGAGGGAAGTTTTTAATAAATTATTATGTTTGCTTGTTTCAACTTCTAGACATATTTTTGTAGTTTAACTCATCAAATTTTTAGTTATTTTAATTTTGTTTGCTGTTTTTCAGGATGCCATGACAAATCTTGTCAAGGTTTCGCGCATCATTCGGACACCCAAGGGACATGCTTTGTTGGTCGGTGTTGGTGGCTCTGGGAAACAGTCACTTACACGCTTGGCATCATTCATTGCCGGATATAAGACTTTTCAGATCACGTTAACTAGGTCGGTGTATTATTTTGATCTTGATTAAGAAGAACTAAATGGAACGTCATACAATGGCTTAGAGATTATTATCTATTCTGCAACTCTTACATTATCAGTTGACCTGATATCGTGGTTTGTATAAGCACTTGTAAAGCATAGTTTAAGAGCCTCACAAAGGTTCTGAAATGTGGATATCTAACAGTTCTAAAGGGTGTGTCTTAAGATAAGTGCATCTTCACCTGGCGGCTGACTATCCGCGCCTCAGATTCACATTTCGGTATGACCTTGTGCGTTACAAATTTATTAAATAATAATAATAATAAGCCAAGAATGTTTTTTGAGCTGTTTGTGATTCATTCATTCATTCATTACGAAGATTTATATAGCACCCCTTCAAGGTTACTACTCAGGAGCGCTCCCGACCCCAGCACGGATGAAAAGAAAAGTTTTGAGGCAAGAATAGAAGATTCAGAGTGATGGAATAAGGTAGACTTATTTTCAGTGAAAGATTGTTCCACTGAAAAGTAGTCTTACAGAAACATTACTTTTCGGTGGAATAGTTATTTAAATTTCTTTTTCTGTCTTGGTCTAAGAGGCATTATATAAATTATGTATCACATTGCCTGTGTTACACGTTTTTCCCTCTGAGGGAACACTGAGAGGTTTTTAAGCTGCACTGTACAAATTCTCTGATTCAACTGCAGCATTACGTTAGAGCATTACAGTAACGGTTAAATTGCTACATGTTACTGTTTAGGTCATACAATGTGAGCAACCTGATGGAAGACCTCAAGTTCCTCTACCGTACAGCTGGTCTCGAGGGCAAAGGAATCACGTTCATCTTTACGGACAATGAAATAAAGGATGAGGCATTCCTCGAATACATGAACAATGTTCTCAGCTCAGGAGAGGTAACTGATACTACTACTACTACTACTGCCACTACCACTACGACTACCACTACTACTACTACTACTACTACTGCATGTGAATTATTTTTTGGTGTTTGACCAATTGGACTGATTTAATTGTATTTCTTTCTTTCATTAGGTTTCAAATCTCTTTGCTCGAGATGAGATGGATGAGATCTTGCAGGAATTGGCACCGGTGATGAAGAAGGAGTTTCCACGACGACCACCTTCCAATGAAAACCTTTACAACTATTACATTACCCGTGTCAAGTGGAATCTTCACGTTGCACTCTGCTTCTCACCGGTGAGAGGATTATACCTGGAAAATTATAAGTACATGGCTGGTGCCACAGAGGAAAATTATGGGTACAGGGTTGGTACTCCTAAAAAATAATTTATTGAAAATTTTTTATTCAGCCGGTGGTTATCAGAATCATGGGCATAGCCAGAAACAAATTTCGGAGGGGGTTTTAAGTTTTCGGCGGGGGGTTCCATTGGAAATGGTTGAAAATGTTCAGGTTTTTTGTATTTTGCATATAATTGCATAGAACAGAATTTTTGGCAATTTATTTGGGGGGGTTGGTTGAACCCGTAAATCCCCCCTCCCCCTCTAAATACGCCCGTGATCAGAATATGGCAGTGCTTTTCAAGTTTGACAGTCACGGTGTCAAAGAGACAGGTACCCCAGTGGGGATCAAATACTGGCCTTGAATTTGGCTAAGTTTGATTAGATTGAATGAGATTAGATGGTTCATTTTGTTTGCTTGTTTGATGGTTAGGTTGGTGAGAAATTTCGCAGTCGTTCGCTGAAGTTCCCTGGTCTGATCTCTGGTTGCACAATGGACTGGTTCCAGCGCTGGCCAAAGGATGCCCTCATTGCTGTTTCCAACCACTTCCTGGCCAATTACGATGTTGTCTGCACTCCCCAGGTCAAGCAGGCTGTTGTACAAGTGATGGGAGAATTCCAGGTAAGCGAACATACCCCATTTAAATGCAGTCAATCAATCGATTGGTTGCTGTGTATGGGCACTTTCACTTTGTGGTAACTAGCTCATTTTTCATAGCTGTAAGCGCCTTGAGTAAGTTCAACGTTAGCGTTTCAGTAATTATGATGAAAATATCTTTTTATGTAATGTCTGAGTGGAGCATTTATTTAGCTCTAGCAACTGCTCAAATGCTGCTTAGAGACATTGGAACTTTGTTGTTGTATGGTGGTGGCAGTTTCAATGGCATTAAGATGGCGGTTGTTAAAATAATTATTGTGATTGTGATGATACTACTGCTTGTGGTGATGATGATTATTGTAATGATGATGATTGTAATGATGTTGGGTGGTGGTGGGTGCACTGCTCGTGGTGGTGACAAAAACTACAGTGAAATCGAATGAACTATCCAATTGGTGTTCCTTAGGACATGGTTGCTGAGACTTGCACCGAGTACTTCCAGCGCTACCGTCGCCAAGCCCATGTCACGCCCAAGTCATACCTCTCATTCATTGGAGGCTACAAGTCCATCTATGACTCCAAGCGCCGCGAGATTGGCCAACTGGCTGAGCGCATGAATACTGGTCTCAAGAAGCTTATTGAAGCAACACAGTCCGTTAATGAACTGTCAAAGGAGCTGGCCGTCAAGGAGAAGGAGCTTGACGTTGCTTCCAAAAAGGCGGATGAGGTGTTGACAGAGGTGACAAGCAGTGCCCAGGCAGCCGAGGCGGTCAAGGCCCAGGTCCAGAAGGTCAAAGACAAGGCTCAGAAGATTGTTGATGAGATTGCGGTTCGTGATTTTCTTAACCAGTTTTGATTCGGTATGCTGTGCAAATCGAAGAAAAAATAAGTTTTGCACTAAGTACAATACAACCTCTTTCTGATGCTTTGCTTGAGACTATATCAGATATCATCATTCAGGTTGTGCTAAAATGAACTCGTGTTCTGAGACTTAATTAAATTTGATGTCTATTTCCCTTACTCGTGTTATATCAGAGAACACATTATTAAGAAGCACGTTTTAAGTGAGTTCTCATGTGTAACTATTTTAACTGAAAACATATTACAAATAATTATTGTATAAATTTAACTGAGTGTAACTGAATCTTTTGACATGTTATAGATTTTTCTGTGAACTATTGGTTTGGCAATGATTTTGGTGTTCACAAAACTTTAGAAGTTTTATCTTGGATACAACATTAAAGATTATCATGCATGTTTTCTTTCAGGTGGATAAAGTAAAGGCTGAGGCAAAACTAGAGGCTGCACGGCCAGCACTTGAAGAGGCTGAGGCCGCTCTTGGGACAATTAAGCCAACCCACATTTCCACTGGTATAATTAAATATCATTTTTGCTTTATGCACACTAATCAGTATTATACTTCAAAATAACAATGTTATTTCATAACAATGCTATAACATCTATAACAATGCTGAGTAAATATTTTACCGTTTTGCAGATACACTGAAACTCGAAACGATGATTTTGAGGAGTTACTGTACAGATGTGGGAACAAGTGTGTTACGTTTACCTTTTGTTTTGACCTTTTGTCCTCTACTGTTTCAGCTGTCCAGTTTTGTTTTACAGTGCATAAGCTGGCCTTAATTCCTGATATGGCTACCAATTTTTTCATACTATTTGTGATTTTTAGGTAATGATAGTAGGTGTTCTTTTGTTCAGTTGTTCCGGTTATGTTCATGCCTCAGCTGTATGAAGATCCTTTGACCTAGGGACAATACATATGAAGGTTTCTAAGTCACCATTGTGTTGTGTCTTTTGTCTTGCAGTGCGTAAACTGGCCAAGCCTCCGCATCTGATCATGCGCATCATGGACTGCGTTTGCCTTCTATTTCAACGTCACCTGGATTCAGTGGCTGTGGACCCTGAACGACCAAACTGCCTGCGACCTTCATGGTCTGAAGCCCTCAAGGTCATGGCTGCCAGCAACTTCCTGCAAGCGCTTCTCACTTTCCCCAAGGTCAGTAGAAAAACTCAGTTTTGCAGGAGGTTAGATGCATCAAGAATTCAACATAACTTACATAACATTGACTTCGTCCTCACTGGATTGCTTCACAAACAATGATAAATTGAAAGTGTTTTTGCACTAGTATTACTGCAAGGTATTGTGCAGAAACCTGAACTGAAAATGTTTTGGTCTAAAAGGCCGCTGTTGGACACAATGTTTTCCAAAATTGTGATGTTCCACTTTGCGTAACGCTATGATTTGAGGTTTATCACACAGAGAAACATTACGCTTGACTTATTTTCAAGTACATGTCTTTAGTGCCATGTACAAATAACAGCAACAAACATTCTTGCATTTAAATTTTTCAGTTAAAACCAGTCAGCAACGTTCAACCTGACACAGCATGTTTACGCAAAAATAATTGAATAGGTGCAAACAAGCCCAAGAAGCCGCTAGTAACTAGTGTGGGGCGTGGTGGTGTAGGGGTATGTTCGGTGCCTTGCAGCCAGAGGGTTGCAGGTTCGAATCCACCTCAAGCCGCCGCTATGTACCTTGAGCAAGTCCTTCGCGCACAATTGCTCTGCAATATAATTGCTTCTACGCCGCTGAGGCGTGTGCACTTCTGAGCTTGGGGCAACCTTTGTAAGAAGGGCGATATCAAAGATCAGTTGTATTGTATTGTAACTGTCACATGTTACTTACATTTATAATGCTTTGTTCTTTTTTAGGACACAATAAATGAGGAGACAGTTGAGCTGCTGCAGCCATATCTTCAGATGGAAGATTACAACATCGACACAGCAAAGAAAGTCTGTGGTGACGTTGCCGGTCTGGCGGCTTGGACTCAGGCAATGGCTTACTTCTACAGCATCAACAAGGAAGTCTTACCACTCAAGGTAACAAATCTTATGCTGCTGCACTCTGTAAAGGACTCTGAGTAGGTTTTCTAAAGCGATAGTGGTACTATGTAAGTGCAAAAATAATGATAGTTGTAATAATGATAATGAGTGTATAAATAAATAAGATAGTGTGTTATCCTAATCAATGCATTTCTTTCCCATCCAGTACTTCAATGCCAATGCTTTGCTTGTCACCTTCATCAAGCTGGACATAAGCGAGGACTAGCAATTCCAAATCAAAGATTCACTCCAGCAGATTTATTTAATTTCCTTTACGACAATTCTTTGAATTAATAATATTAATAAATAAGTAATAACTTTTCCAGAAATAGCAATTCTACCCCTTGTGTAATTATTTTGCATTCTTGATGGATCCTTTCATTAGTAATGATAATACAGTCGACACCACTGAAGTGCATAATTCAGTGGTCTGTCTTAGCTGCGCTGTGGTTCGTATCAGCAGGTGACGTAACTGAATGGTTACTGAAGTCATTATGGTTTGTAGGCTTTGTTATTAAACACATGTACCAATACATTTAGCCAACTTTACACAGTACATGTGAACTTCTGTTATGCATACAGTCAATTATGTGCATAGGTTCAAGACAGTCCCAAGGCTATGCATTTGAGCAGCATTGTCTGCAATAATAATGCATTTAATATACATGTAATGATAGTTGTACCGTATAAATGATTAAAATTCTTTTTGCCTTTTTTTACGTGACCTGTTGTATACTGCTTCTTGTAGGCAAATCTTGCAATTCAGGAGGCAAAGTATGAGGCTGCAATGAAGGATCTGAACAGGGCCCAGGCTCAACTGGACGAAAAGCAGCGAGAGCTGGATGCAGTCCAGGCTCTCTACGACCAAGCTATGAAGGAGAAACAGGTACAGTTGGGGTTGTCAAGATTTCCACACGCGAGTAACCCTTTCGCTGGCTGCGTTATAGTGTGTGTAAGTAAGTAAGTAAGTAAGTATGTATACAGTATTTTGGAAGAGGATAAAGTAAAACAGTTGTTTACTTGCCTCTGTAGAAACTTACACACCACAGTAGTACATGAAATAGTACAACATGTGATAACAATTTAAACAGGAGTCGATTTTATAAGTGTATGGCAGTCTGTTAGGTGCTGATCCGTCCTGCTGCTGAGTCAGCCTCTAGCGGGCATCGAACCCCCGTTCTTCTGTTCTTCGTTCTTATGTATTACCTTTCAGCCATCACCCCTCCCCAGATTTGTGTGAATTAGAGCTATGTGCAATCTGGTAATGACCATCAATTGATGCCCTATTGCACTGTGCCTTGTGATGAAAGCATTATAGAAGTCGTTAGATTAGATTACAATGCTTTGGGCTTCATGCCAAACAATCCCATCTGATATTATTGCAAAACATGTTATTTTTTTGGTAGGTCTTGGTTGACGATGCAAATGCATGTCGACGAAAGATGAACAATGCTACGGCTCTCATCGATGGTCTTTCGGGTGAAAGGATTCGTTGGACAGAAGCTAGCAAAGGATTTGAGGCTCAGATCGGTCGCCTTGTGGGAGACGTGTTGCTGGCCACTGGCTTCCTGTCCTATGCCGGACCATTCAACCAGGAATTTCGCAACCAAATGATGTCTGTCTGGAAGAAGGAGCTGCTTCGTAACCACATACCATTCTCAGATGTAATTTGTAATATGTAATTTATGATTAGGAATTTGTATAGTGCCATTCTTGTAGCCTAAACTATGCTGAATGTTATTAAGAACAGAAAGTTCATCAGTTAGCAAGCAATGCTCAAATTACTAGAAATATTGCCAGTGGTGGGATCCTGCAAACATGCAGAGTCAAACCAGTGGATTCCCATCCAGAGTTGACAGATGACACCAGGCTTATGTTTATGGTCAAACATGGGATGTGAGTTTGTGATTAATCTGATTGTAATACCGGCCTATGCCAGGGATTGGATGGATGATTGCTTGGTTAAGGAATGGGTGGTATTGGTGATTGGTGCTTGTGAATAAGCTGGTGCCCTGTGCTTAACTTTAAAGTGGCACTTTAGAGATTTGGAGATTACTATTACGATTGGCTGTTTCATTGATTCTATTGACTGACTAATTGACAGATTGGTTCTTTAGTTCATTTCCTGATCTGAAAGCTTTTGAATTGGCTGATGGGCTGGCTGGCTGGCTAAATTATTGCTGTATTCATTCTCTCATTTGTTTGTTCATTGTGTGTGATTCTATCAATTAAGGTTTCGTTGAGTCACTTATATGTGAATTGACTGTGCAACAAATTGATTGACTGACTGTTGATTACTTGGCTGTTTGTGTCGTAGGATCTTAACATCATTTCAATGTTGGTTGACAATGCAACAATCAGCGAGTGGAACCTGCAGGGCTTGCCGAATGATGAGCTGTCGATACAGAATGGGTTGATTGTGACAAAGGCCGCTCGCTACCCTCTGCTGATTGACCCCCAGGGACAAGGCAAAGCTTGGATCAAGAACAGGGAACTCAACAACGAACTTCAGGTTCAACTGCCCTTATAATCAAAGCCATGGCTTTGAGTTTATGTGCTTCTGGTTGCTGTATTAATACGTATTTAATTATGCAGTTCTTTTTTGGATTGTGGGTTTGGTTTGCATTAAAATGCAGTGTCAGAAATTTATGGATAAGATGGATTTCTGAATATTCATTACAAGTTTTATCTTTATTTTGAAATAACTTTATTATATCTAGTAATATTTTTATGATAAATGATTTTATTACTACTTTTTATTCATCTCTTAGTAGTACTGTGGTTGCTGCTTACATGCATACATTACTATAATTACTTTTTAGTAGTAGCAGTGGCAGTTTATTATTATTATTGTTATTAGTGTTACGACTATTATCAAAATGAGCATCAATTCTATTACTACTTCTGCTTATCATTAATGTCATCTTTAATGGCTTCTATATTAAAATAAATGAATTTATCGTTTGCAGATAACTAACCTGAACCACAAATACTTTCGCACACACCTGGAGGATGCCCTATCACTCGGCCGGCCACTCCTCATTGAGGACATCCGTGAGTACCTCGACCCGGCCCTCGACAACATCCTTGAGAAGAACTTTATTAAGTCTGGTAGCACATTCAAGGTGAAGGTCGGTGACAAAGAGGTAGACGTTATGTCCAACTTTCGTCTTTACATCACAACTAAGCTTGGCAACCCGGCGTACACACCCGAGGTCAGTGCCAAGACGTCCATCATCGATTTCACTGTGACTATGAAAGGACTTGAAGATCAGCTGCTCGGCCTCGTCATTCTCACCGAGAAGAAGGTATGAAATCATGCGGCTTCCATGGAGGATGATGGTTAAGTGGTTAGCATGGTAGACTATCAACCGTGAGGTTGGGGTTTCATATTCTGCAAAGGCTGAAAGATGTTTCAAGATATCTGCTCAACTTGCACCCCTAACGAACTCGGATATAAAATGTGTATGCTGACTGCACACTGTAGGTTAACTCTGCCACTAGTAGTAGTCGTACTGTGGTAATTGCAATCTATATGACAAATATTCATGTATATCCATTTTACACTGTTAATTAAATAATTTATGCTCTTTATTGTGGCACTTTGCAGTGTTTCTTAAGTAATTTTGTGATGCTGTGTATGGCATTGTAAATGCTATTTTATGCCATTTTAAGCATTTTAGTATTTTAATTTTTGGTTTTTTAATATTCTGTTTTGCATTATTGCTCTGTGGCATTGAAGGAGCTGGAGGCTGAGAGAACAAAGCTGATGGAAGAGGTGACGGCAAATAAGCGCAAGACAAAGGAACTGGAGGATAATCTCCTCTTCCGGCTGACCTCCACCGAGGGCTCACTGGTTGAGGATGAATCACTGATTCAGGTGCTCAGGGTTACCAAGGAAACAGCTCTTGAAGTGAACGAGAAGCTCAGCATCGCTGCGGAGACTGAGATTCGAATCAACAGCGCCAGAGAGGAATTCCGACCAGGTGAGCAATGCTATGCCAGGTGTTAATATGTAGCAGCAGAACAGGTTTGAATTTTTGGGAATTTGTTTTGAGTATGGATATATGTATGTTGGCAAAAGACCATTTGATATAGCCATAGCAGACCATTTTCATATTAGTTGAAAATGATCATCAAGTACATGTCTTTGAACTGAGCCACAATGCAGAATAGTTATAGGCTCTTGTGCATTCTATGCCTCTGCCCCAAGGAATGGAATCGACTGCCACTGTCTTCGTAGCTCGAATTAATTCACTTCCTTCCTTCAAAAAGTGGCTCAAAACTCATTATTTTTCGTTGGCTTTCAAGCACTTGGATATCTAAGTGCATCTTCCCTTGGCCTCTGACTCTCTGTGCCTCAGAGTCACATTTTGGTGTGACCGTGCACGCATTACAAATTTAATTAATTAATAATAATAATCATAATAAATTAGCTCCTATGGATGATTCTGACTAGGGTTTTGCTTGAAGTGACCATCACTCCATCAGGTTATGCCTTGTGCTTTATGGTTAGGGCACTATAGAAGTAATTACTTTAGATTGGACTTATTTATTTATTGGTTGAGCAGTTGATTGACAGATTGATTGACTGGCTGACTGTTTGATTGACTTACTTATATGGTTGATTGATTAGTCAATGGGTTAATTTATGGGAATTTATTGAATGATTGACCGCAGTGGCAACCCGTGGCTCGGTTCTCTATTTCCTGATTGTGGAGATGAGCATGGTCAACGTCATGTACCAGACTTCCCTGCGCCAGTTCCTTCAGGTCTTCGACATCTCTATGGCGCGCTCGATCAAGTCTCCGATAACTGCGAAGCGAATTCAAAACATCGTAGAATATTTGACGTTCTCAACATTCAGCTACACGGTCCGTGGCGTCTACGAGCAGGACAAGTTCCTCTTCACGATTCTGATGACGCTCAAGATTCAGATGCAGGCAAAGGTCATCAGACCAGAAGAATTCCAGTGCTTCATCAAGGGTTGGGCTTTTCTGAAAACATAGTCTATTAACGAAGAGCATATGCATTATTCTTTTTACATAATTATCTGAACACTTACAGTGTCTTTTAAGCACTTCCAAAAAGCACTGGTGCATGGCCATTTAACAGTTCTAAAAGGATGCGTCTTAAGCTGTTGACGTTATTGTCTCCGTAAAGGTCATAAGGCCAGAAGAATTCCAGTGCTTCATCAAAAGTTGCACTTTTCTGAAAACATAGTCATATTTTTTTTACATTGTACATATCTGAACACTTGCACAGCACATTTAAGCACCTCCAAAAAGCACTGTAACATGGCTACCTAACAGTAGGGTCTTAAAGTCTTAAGCTTTTAACTGGATTCTCTTGTCTGCTAAAGCAGGCAAAGTACAGAGTTGTTTTGAAGCCTTCATCAAATTCTTATTAATTAATTAATTGCCTCTGTCAATGGCAAGGTGGTGCTGCTCTGGACCTGAACGCAGTTGAGCCCAAGCCAAAGAAGTGGATCTCAGACATGACTTGGCTGAACCTCGTTGAGCTGAGCAAACTTGGACACTTCTCGCAGATACTGATGCAGGTTGCTCGCAATGACAAGGTACAGTTCAAGAACACTATTATAATAAGCCACAATCTTTTTAAACATTATGGTTTGGTCTTAACACTTCAATGATGAGCTGTGTTGGTTTCCCAGTCGTTTTTAGTACACTCTTGTCATTAGAGTGTTAAGCAATGCTTGCTGATGAGGAACTGCGGGATCCTATGTTGTTAGTGTTGCTGTATAAATTGATCATTGATTGTTTTTTCTAATAACATATTCAGAAGCTTGATTGAATTTATATTTATGTAGCTAAAGCGTAGCCCAAATTGTAGCCTTAGCTTTAGCCACCCTAGCCTAACTTCTGGCTTCCAAGGTCTGACCTGGGTTCTCTAAAGGAATTATGATTTCAACTATGGTTTAACCTGAGACAGTAATTGAGGTTTGTGCATTGTGATAACAGCGCTATATAAACCATTAGATTTGATTAGACAAACGTAGGGAATTTGTATAGCTCCTTTGAAGGACCTGTAACAGTATTAATTATTTTATTGACTGAATGATTATGCATCGTGATGAAGCTGGTACTTATCTAGCTGCAGCTCTTGTGAATAAGCTGGTGCTATGCGCTTTGCCTTCAGGTGGCGCTTTAGAAATTGAGAGTTTATGATTATAATTACAAATAAATCTGTTGATGCACTGCACTTATCTAGCTGCATCTCTTATTGTTGCTAAAAGGATGGCATTGAGAGGCACCAAAGGCATCTTTGCACGGTTCTGTATATAGATTGTATAAATTAAGTTATGTTCGTTCTAGGGATGGAAGGACTGGTTCGACTCGGCCGCACCGGAAGAGTCGACGATTCCAGACGGATACAGTTCCATGCTTGGCACATTCCATCGCCTTCTGCTGATTCGCAGCTGGTGTCCAGACCGAACTGTGCCGATGGCGAAAATCTTCGTCTCTGAAGTCATGGGAAAACAGGTCAGCCTCTTGGAATGACCCAGTTGCTTGACCCAGTTGCAGTGGAAGAGAAAGGATGTCTTATGGCTACTATAAAAGAGACAGAGAAAGGGGATGGGTCACATACTGAGAAGAGAGAGAGAGAAAAACAGAGACAGAGACAGAGACAGAGAGAGAGACAGATAGAGATTGGTGATTCTTCCAGTTATCTGAGCATATTTGTGTACATCTGAACTGAAATTGGGTCTTTATTACAGTAGCACCATTCAGGTTAGGGTTGACTGCACTTTTGTGAGATATCTGTACTTAATTTCAAGACACTATATTAACTGTCTAGATACATTGATACATAAAATAAACGAGAATGTACAAGTTTTTTTTTCTCTAAATGTTGGTTTGTTGTTCCCAGTGTACTGCATGTTGTGTGATAAGAGATGGCACTTCAGCCACAAATGGCTCAAGACATGTTTCTAACTTCAGATACATGCTTGCTTATGTATGTACACATAAATGGTGAAAGTCAGGTGGAGATTTCAATTGATCCCCTACAATGAATGAGTCTTTTCTTGTGCAGTTTGCAGAGGGTGTCATCTTAGACATGGACGTGATGTGGAGTGAGAGCGATCCTAGAACTCCGCTCATCTGCTTCCTTTCGATGGGCTCCGATCCAACAGAAAACATTGAGAAGCTGGCCAAAGCCAAAGGAATAAGTGAGTCTTTGACGGATTGATGAAACAAGTCACCAGCTGTGTATTAACAGATTCATGAACGTTTTCTGTCTCTTCATCTCTCTTTGTACATTCACTTGTCTATTCATCTTTCTGTTCATCTATCTAACATGTGGCAATATGGCTTACTTGGTGCTGATTATTTTAAAGTACAGTTTGCATGACATCATGCAATGTAACAGACACCACGCCTCTCAGGCTGGTATACTATAGTAAGTAAAGAACTGGGTGATCTGACGTAGACTGGTTGTTAGACTCTTAGTCTATTGCACTGCGACTCGTACCACATAAGCAAATGTTGATTCTGTTCTGCTGCTGATGGGTTCATCCAAACTTAAAACTCGGAGACCACGATTAAAACAATAAACAAAGTATTAAGTGAACGCAGTCACTAGCGGTTGGTAGCTTAGCGACTGGTTTCGACTTTGGGGCTTAGCGGCGGATGGTGGTGGTTCTGGGGACTATCTGGCTCGACAGAAATCATCAGAAAGTGTTTGAACTGTTTTAGGGTATGGAGCCATTTCAATGGGCCAGGGTCAGGAGGTGCACTCTCGGCGCCTCATCTTGCAGTGTATGTCCGAAGGTGGCTGGGTCCTGCTGCAGAACTGCCATCTGTGCCTCGACTACATGGATGAATTGCTCGACACTATCTTGGCCACCGAGCCAGTTCACGACTCATTTCGATGCTGGATCACGACCGAGGTCCACCCCAAGTTTCCGATAAACCTTCTCCAGACATCAATCAAGTTCACTGCCGAGCCGCCGCAGGGCGTCAAGCCCGGCCTCAAGAGGACCTATGGACTGATCTCACAAGACCAGCTTGACATCAGCAACATGATGCAGTGGAAGCCACTCCTTTATGTTGTTGCCTTCCTCCATACAACCGTTCAGGAGAGAAGGAAGTTTGGTCCGATTGGATGGAACATTCCGTACGAATTCAACCAGTCAGATTTCACATCCACTGTCCAGTTCATCCAGAACCACCTCGACGATATGGACATCAAGAAGGTCAGTTTACTTTCTGTTTTAATCGTTTGACTTTCCTCAAAGAATAGATGCAGAGAAAACAATATGGTGGAGACATGCTTCATTTTAACACAAATTCTGATATAATGTGGTAAAAGATATAGATACTAAAAGTAATTAACCTAGAGAAAAGGAACTCATTATATAACATGGCCTTATTATAAGGTGGTATGTGATGTGGTTCCAAATGACAGTAATAACTGGTACAACTGTGATTAATTTTGCTTTTCTTGTAAGTTGAAAAATCCAAACTGTCTCAATGTTAAGATCTATATGAGAAATAAGCAGTTATACATTATCCACTAAATGAGCGGAAGCATTACCCCATCTTGCCTAAGAAATGAACAGTTACCTTATCTCACTTAAGTTACCTACCCTGCTTTATGTGAGAAGTAAAGTTACCATAACTTACGTAAGTAATCAACAGTTGACTTACTATCCTAAGAAATAATGAACAGTTACCATAACCCTACCTTATGAATAAGGAGATACCTGACCGTTGCTTACCTTTGCAGGGCGTGTCTTGGAATACGGTGAGGTACATGGTTGGCGAAGTGCAGTATGGCGGCCGAGTGACAGACGATTATGACAAACGCCTGCTCATCACTTATGCCAAAGTCTGGTTTGGAGAGCACATCTTTGCTGAGAACTTCCAGTTTCACAGTGGTATGCGCTACAGACCTTAAATGTCTAGATACAAAATGCATATCTATGTGCAATGCATCCATAAGTACATACATATGTGTGTGCATATTTTATAGCAGTCTTCAAGAAATGTATCAAGCAGGTGATCTTGTCTGATAATCTGAGTCTTACTTCTTGGTGTGGTGGGCTTATGGAAAAGCCTGCCAACGTCATGTCCTGATGCAATCAGCTTCTCTTGAAAGTCAGCATTTTGATACACAGAACTCTGCCGTTTCACCCATTATCTGAATGGTTGTTTGATGATGGCATTTTGGTCTTTCATGCAATTTTGATCTTTGTTGAACTTTTAGTCGGCAGGGGGATTTAAAAAATTATATACTGTGAATAACTGAGCAAAGTTTACCTGTGTTAATGTATACAGTGGGCTTTAGGTCTCTGTTATGATTCCTTTGTATAGGTTACAAGATTCCGAAATGCAAGACGGTGGATGAATACAAGGCGTTTATTGACAGTCTGCCAATGGTTGACTCACCAGAAACTTTCGGCCTTCATTCAAATGCAGATATCACGTAAATGACCACGTCCTTTGTTACTTTTGGCACTTTAAGATGGAGGAAGGGTTTTAGGAATCACTCTGCTGTCATTCATTCCATTCATTCATTCCAAAAATTTATATAGCACCCCTTCAAGATTCCTACTCAGAGGCGCTCCCTGCACTGTTCTAAATTATGTTAGGGTCAATATGACCAGACATATTGCTTCAGCTGTATGAGAGGGCGTACTGTTGATACGATGGATTTCGGATTTTTGACGAGGCTTGTGCAACAGACTAAGTTTCAACCATGGTTTTGCTTGAAATTCTGCTAGAGTTGCTTTCGTGTAGAATATAATAATTTAGTAAGACACAATTATATCACGGATTCTGAATATTCTGACATAACATAACAACATGGATCTCATATTTAATTGACTTTGTTATTATATAAGCTCATTATAAGATGTTACTTGGCTGGGGCATCCATTTTAATAAGGACTGTTTGCATTGTATTTTATGGTTCATCAGATGTAGCAATTTCCTTTAATGGAGCTTAACTTAGGCAGTTTTGATTCATGTTAAGTGGCTGTGGTGTTTACAAGTAATCTTTTGCTATGTGTGAATGTTAAGATACCAGACGAATATGACAAATGAGATGCTTGAGACAATTGTAAGCATCCAACCAAAGGATTCGGGCGGATCAGGAGGAGAGACGAGAGAAAGCGTCGTATATCGACTCGCGGATGACATGCTCGAAAAGCTGCCTTCTGACTTCATCCCACATGAGGTAAGAATGACTCTAATCACAACACCTTATGTATGTGTTCATCATATGTATGTTGTGTATGTATGCATATTATGTATATTTGTATGCAGATTTATGCATGCGACTGAATATTTGTGTAGCCCCTTATAAGTTTCCATAAGTTTTGTATAAATATAGGCCTACAGATTTTATCAAAGGTAACAATGGTAAATTTAATGTAATTGTTTACACATGGATGAATTGTGCTGTTTGCTATGCTAGGTGAAGGAGCGGTTGCGGAAGATGGGCCTCCTCCATCCGCTCAACATCTTCCTTGGCCAAGAGATTGACCGGATGCGCAGGGTTGTCTCATCTGTTCGTAACACCCTCAAGGACCTTAAGCTGGCCATTGATGGAACAATCATCATGTCAGAGAGTCTACGCGACGCCTTGGACTGCATGTACGATGCCAGGATTCCAAATGCCTGGAAAAAGGTTAGATGGCGCCTTAAGCGACTCTGTTGGCTCAGCAAACTCTGCATCACTTTATGAACACAGTGGTTTGTACTTGGGTAATGAAAAGAGGCAATGGCAAGGTATAAAAATGTTATCATTAAGTAGACGTATTTAAATAAGGCTACAGCAAGTGTGTTGATACATACCCTCTACATGCATATATACATACATGCATACATACATACATACATGTGCACACATGCTTGTAATTAGTTGAAGTAATGACAAGATGAGTAGTGAGAAAAGAATATTAAATTACGGTAATGCTGTGATGTGCCAATGGTTAGGACATATGTGGTAGTATTAAATGACAACATATTGTGGTAAGATGGTGATGAAGTTACTATCCTAAACTGCCATCAGGTAAATATTTTCTGGAATTAACTCAGATATGGACTGTACCACTCCGACTACATTGAACTGACCAGTGGACTAGGTGACCTCTGAACTTATCTATAAGCTGACCTCTGAACTTATCTATAAGCTGACCTTGAACTGACTTGTTTTCAGATATCCTGGGAGTCGGCCACACTCGGCTTCTGGTTCACAGACCTTCTTGACCGCAACACCCAGTTCCACAGCTGGTTGTTCGATGGTCGCCCCAATGTCTTTTGGATGACCGGGTTCTTCAACCCACAGGGGTTCCTGACGGCCATGAGGCAGGAGATCACCCGGGCTCACAAGGGATGGGCACTGGATGCTGTCGTGCTGGACAATGAAGTGACCAAGATGGTGAAGGAAGATGTTACCAGTGCACCATCTGAGGGTATTTAAATTTACTTTTATCAATGTTATGAATTGGATTGCACTGCTTATTCATTCATTCAGACGACTATAGCGCCCCCCCCCAAGATACCCAATCAGAGGGGCGCTCTCAGCCCTTAGGAATAATTGATTGAATTAGATTATATTTGAATAGTTTGCATTAGCTTGGTTTTGGATTTAATTGGAATGATGTGGGTCACATGAGATTATTAGACTAGACTGGATTCTGGTGTGGACAGCAATGGGCAATGGACCCATGCACTGGAAGAGAAAGTTTAATTACACAGGTCATTAAGTGGCCTTTATAATTATGCATCTGACAAGTGCACTTGTTCATTATTATTTAGATGAGATACTTGGCATTAGATTGAACCACCTGTTTTCAAGCACTAATGCCATTCATACCAATTCTTTGATAACTGTCTGGCCTAAACTAGGCTTCTTCAGTGGTTTATGATTGTTGATTACAATCTTGTTCAAAGTGGCCATCAACTGATATCTTGAGAATTGTGATGTAGGCACTATGGAAGCCATTGCATTGGATTAAATCACATTGGATTTGCTTTCATCTGAGTTCACCGAGTTGACTTGATTGCTTTATATTAAGCTCAAGTAGAAATAACTTAATATTGTGTTATTTTACTTTTTCATGGAACCATTTGGGCCTGTTTATAAATTAAATTTTGGTTATGCAAGTTTAAGTAAATTTATTATGATGTTGTTTTAATTGTTAACACAACTGTGTAAGTTTTGTTTTAAAGTTGACAATTCTTATAATCAGTTTTCTATATTTTTTCTGAAAAGGTGTCTACATCCATGGTCTGTACCTAGATGGCGCTGGGTGGGACCGGCGTAATTCGCGTCTCATGGAACCCCCTCCGAAGGTCCTCTACACCCCATTGCCAATTGTACATGTCTATGCAATCAACTCAGATCGACGCAAGGGAACCAGTTTGTACGAGTGCCCGGTTTACAAGAAACCCAGACGTACTGATCTGACTTATATATTCCCTCTGCTGCTCAAGACTTCAGCAAGCCACGACCCGGATCACTGGATCCGCAGAGGAGTGGCACTCCTCTGTGACACCAAATAATCAGACTTTCCTCTCTGGCTGGACCTGAAGTGCTTCGAAGAACATTGATTGTCTGCGTGTTACTTTAATTTTTACCAGTTATACTTTGTGGACTTGTTGGAATGTTTACAGTGAATTTGTAATGATTGGAAGAGATTTTTTAATTATGATTTCTGAGACTTATTGAAACTTGTTGCAATTTGAATGTATCAGCTGCTTCTGCAATAAATATTTAGACTTCTTGCAATTGTTAGAGACAGACAGACTGACAGACAGAGACTGACTGTGTGATACAGATATGACAGGTTTAGGTAAATATATGATTTTTGCATAATAGTGATTTATTATTTAAATTTTACAACTGTTGGATTGTGTCAGTTATTGATAATGTGGTGTGATATTGTTGGCCTGTTGATTCTTAGTCTACGTTTTGATTCATGTTGTATCTAATGATGTTGACACACTGTTGTCAAGCAACAGTGTGTTTACTGAACAACTTGTTGTCTGCAGTGTTCAACTGAAGGATCCTAGGACTAATTTTGTTCTAATGACACTTGTACCAGTGGCAAGTATGCATAATAAGCCAACCATTGTGTACCACCTTTCCTTGTGACAGATGGCATTAGGTTTCATTGTGATGCCTCCACTTCATTTATCTACCTTACCTTCATGTTGTTTCTGAGAGATTATCGAGTATTTTAAATGAACTTTTGTATGCAAATGCTTATAGAAGTAGAACTATCTATGATTGTTGTTCAAATTAATTAATGTTGGGCATAATTATATGCATTTATAATTTATTACTTGTGTTTAGTGCATGGGTTATGCTTGGACTTTTTCTGCTGTTCTCTAGAATCTTGTGCCACTGATGTGTTTTGGATCAATAAATATGTTTTCATCATTGTTTACTTGTCTATTTACTTGTATATGTGTTTCTGTACCTGAATATATTATATATAGCAAGATAATATACTACTAAGGTATGGTTTTATTAAGTAACATAAGGTAACATACATGGGCGTCCGCAGGAATTTTTCTAGGGGGGCGCAAACTTTTAAATAGTTGTCGCAGGGAGTAAATAGGGTGTCGAAAGCAATTGTTACCCGATCACTCCACCTTCGACACTCGCTCCATCGGCATTGGCGCGCGCGCGAGCGCTACCTCTCGATCCTCTGGCGCGGATCCCAACATGAGAAAAATTCAGACATTCATTGTCAAAACCATAGCCTAATGATAATTAAATTTTATATGACTGAAACCTGACCTTATTCTTGAAATAACAATTGCAATCGTCTGGGTTCTTGTCCAAACTGATTTATCACTCTATCTATGAATCCGTCTTTGTTGTCTGAAATTTCTGTTCCGTTCACTACCAAGTTTCTTCGACCCTCAACGCAGTCGACCTTCACAGTTCCTACGAAATTGTCCTACTCAGAAGTGTTCACCTTCTCCGTTCCTGTGATACTATCTGACTGACTCACAAAGCGTAGTAGTAGAAATTTCAGTTTAACGACCCGTGCGACAACAAAGATCAATAGATTCGCATTCCTCCTTCATCCAGGCTTGGGACTGGTTCCGAAGCTAGCGGGGTATGTTTAAAAAGTCTGGCAGAACGTTAGATGGCATCTAAATTTCTAAGCCTAAGGTATGAAGCTGATTACTTAGTCGCTCCAGCCAGTGTCAATTATATATGTTTATATATACATTTTATATATAAAAGGGTACATATATCATACACATATATACAACGTCCTGACTACGATCGAGGTTCACCAGCCGGAACTGTTATCTCGCAAGCGATCGGTTAAAACAACACAAAGAATACGATACCAATTAGCCGCGATACGACTGAAGGCTTTTCGCCGTCTCGGGGTTAACAATATGAATTTCCATATTACCAAGAGAAAACTCTACACGTTAATATTTTTAAAATACGTCTAAGCAAAGATATAGCCTAGGTTCCACTTGTAGAGCGTACCATATTTTAACGGTCGGTGCACTACTATCTTATTAATTAATCTTACGCTTTCTGTGTTAATTTTAAATCATCATCATCATCAGGATCCATGGGCCGAAGGCCCGTAGGTGTCCAACGCTTGCCTCGGATCCATGGGCCGAGGCCCTTTAGGAGTCCAATGCTTGCATTGGATTTCATTCGTATTTTTCTTTACGAACGGAGTATCTGCACCCATCCGTTCGACCTTCGCGCTTCTCCCTATACAAAGAGTTCTGGCTCTGATATCCACATGTGGTATCAAAGGCGGCGATGCCGCTCACGTTTGCCAGCTTTTTCAGGGTTCCTGCTGAGCCTGTCCACCTCGCGTAGCGCCCTAAGGTGGTACTTCGGCCAAGACCTTCACCACTGATGGCATAGCCTCAGCAGGCACTCCCCTACTGACTGTTGCCACCCCTCACCACGTTGAGGTGTGAGTCGGACTTGGGGGGTTAATTTTAAATAACTATACCTAAAGAAGTTAGTGTTTTCCGAGAATCACGTTGAAAATCGTGTTGTAATAATAATATAAAAAAAATCAAAATGTCTCTGCAAATATGAGCAAAATCCAGAGGCGCACATGCGCCCCCTTGCGCCCCCCTGCGGACGCCCATGGTAACATAATTAAATTTTATTGTATAGGTTATGATAATTTACTATGTAATTTGACCTGAAACATACAATTTTAACACTTGATTTGGTTGCTTAGTTGGGAAAACCAGTAGCTCAAATAACTAGGATGCTCTGAAAAGTATCATGCTTCTTATGTGCACAAACATTTTGGGAGGCATAAAAAATATCAACTACAGCCATAACTACCAGGTAAGCAATTTATTAGCTGACTTTTACACAAAGTACCTCTTAAGAAAAGATACGCCAGAATGACCAATTTAAATGCTAGAGCTATGTGAATCCTTACATGAACGCAGGGCTGTTAAAGGCTTGATTTTTTTGTTTTTGTTTTTTTTTTGTTTAAAAAAAACGCAAAATTTATTATTTTTTTACTTACAAATTTAGAAATTTTAAATGCCAAAAATCTTCAACTCTCTTGGCAGTTGTTGTAAGGTCTTTGTTAATTTTGTTAAAGGCCTATGACATTCTGTGGTTCTAATTAATGTTCTAGTTAGTTTCATTTATGCATCTGATTAATTTGAACAATAGGGCCCCATTATGCCATTTTATGAGTTCTATGATCCGAAATAGGAAATCTTAAACACAAAAAAAACAAAAACAAAAAAACTTTTCATTTTGAAAAAACTTGGTTTTTTGCACCTCTGCATGAACGTAATCATAATCGTAAACTACAAACTTCTGAAGTGTCACTCGAAAGCAACGTGCAGGGCATCTGCTTATTCACGAGCGTTGGAAGTTATATATAGGAACTGTTATAAACGAGACTAAGAAAACCAATGGATATTATTATTTTGCTATATAACCACAGTATAAATAATTATAATTATTTATACTGTGATATAACTTCCGACATAGGGCACACAATTTCACCCTCCCAGATAAAGACTCGATGAACTTTATTCCTAGAATGTTATATGAAAACATGAACTAATCAACCCATCCATTAGTAGCCATACTGTCAACTGTTATTGTTAACCTACAACGTTCTGTCTGTTGTTTTTTTAAATATACGATTATAATAGAAATTTGTCAAATTTTGAAAATCAGATTACTTACTTATTCGCTCAAAGACGCTGGAACCAGTCTAATTCTATTTATAAATTAACTTCCGGTTTCTGGAACAATATTGAGAAGCACGTTTTAAAGAGCAATCGGATAAAAAAAAACAGTTTTAAAGATTTTTCTAGATATTTAGTCCGATCGGGTAACAATTTAAATAATGTCAGACGAAGTTAGCAAGGATGACATGCCACGCGCGTTTTTTCCTGATTTGAATCCCGAGGACTCGAATGATGTGACGGAGATCGAAAGCCTCTGCATGCATTGCTACGAACAGGTTCGGACTGAATAAGTGGATGAATTTGTGAGATAATTGTGAGGCATTCTATTAGTTTCATGGACCATAACTGTAGGAGACCGCAACACGGAGATTTTCAACCTTTCTTATACGGTATATTTTGGCATGTTACCCGGAATGTACCATTTTTCCCCATGTTTCCTAATGACGACACTAACCCTGACCCTAACCTACACTTACGACGTCTAACCGACTCTCACGATGCCTGACCGGGATCGGACGCCATGCGGTCCATGAAACTAATAGAATATCAAATGTGTGCTATAAAAGGGCGAACACCATCCATGCAGAATTTCTGCAGTTGAGAATATTACGCAAAAGCCCACACGTCAAACAATAATCTAATAAAAAGAAACACAAATCTCATAAATAATTTTTTAATTATCACTGGTTGAGGGCCATTTTAGCTTAATGGTATTTTAGTGATGGTCAGATCTACTGTGCCTTTAGGGAAATTTTCTAATGGCGTCTAAAAACTCCTTAAAAATGCAATGTAAATGTAATCAAACATTTATATAGCGCCACTCAAATCAGCAGCGCTTTCGACTCGCGTCAGCACCTGAGTACGCGAACAAGAAAGTCTTAAGGCGTTTCCGGAACTGAGAAGGTGATGTACATATTGATCTTTACACATATACCCTTATTACACATATATTTATCTTTATTTGGGTACCAGGTATGTTATTATGTCAGAATAATTAAATCTGAGTTGTTGCTGTTAGGGTGTAACCCGTCTTCTTCTTACGAAGATTCCATTTTTCCGAGAGGTGATAATTTCATCTTTCCAATGCGATCACTGTCAATACTCCGATCGGAGTATTCAGTCTGGTGGGAGGATCCAGGAGAAAGGAATCCAGTATACTCTGTCAGTTAGAAATTCAGAGGTATGTACAAACATTTAAAATTTTACATACCTTATAACCAATTGTGTTAAACCATATTATAGGTTATAACTTAGAGGCCCTACAGAGAATCGTGCTATTTTATTCTGAGAAATCTCTTGATAAAAGTTTTACTAACAATGTTATATAGATAAAAGAAAATTACTGTCAGTGAAGAAAAACTGAATATTGCATTTGTATATAGCAAAAAATCATTAATTGTTATAATTTAGTGTCGATTTTATCTTCCATTTAAGAAAATTACTGAACACTGGATTTTTGGTAATGCATTTTTCTATTTTAACCCTTTCAACTCGGCACTCCCAGGCGTCATGGGTGGCAAAACGAAGCCGATAAATCCGTTTCTTGTGTTGAAGGGTGAAGAGTCGCACTTAGAAGAATTTAATTCTTTACTCCTCACACTTGTCTGTGAAGTTCCTTTTCTCATGACTGGTTGTAATTTAAGTTAGGAGCAAAATGTAATGAATATGAAATCTTGATGGACCATGAATGAAAACTCTGATCAAGCATAATCTGATGGAAGCGCTTTACTTCATAGACTTACGGTGGAAGAGGTTTCATTGTTGACTCATATCTAATGATCTAATAATAATAAGTTCTTCTAAAGTTCCAATGAAAGATGAAGTGTAGTCTTTAAAGCTAACCATGAGAGGCAGCCATTGGTACGAAGTGTCAGGGACTTTGTTTTATTAGCTTCAGCAGGTGGCTGTTTTCTATTGTGTTGCCTCATCTTCCCACTGTCAGTGTACTCGTTTTATGGAGCAGAAATCTTAAAATATCTTTCTGCTATAAGATATAAAGTAAGTAAGTCATCATCATCATCATCAGGATCCATGGGCCGAAGGCCCGTAGGTGTCCAACGCTTGCATCAGATCCATGGGCCGAGGCCCTTTTGGAGTCCAATGCTTGCATTGGATTTCATACGTATTTTTTCTTTACGAACGGAGTATCTGCACCCATCCGTTCGACCTTCGCACTTCTCCCATAAAGAGAGTTCCAGGCTTAGGACTGGCTCTGATATCCACTATCTTGTGGTATCAGAGGCGGCGATGCCGCCCACGTTTGCCAGCTTTTCAGGGTTCCTGCTGAGCCTGTCCACCTCGCGTAGCGCCCTAGGTGGTACTTCAGCCAAGACCTTCACCACTGATGGCATAGCCTCAGCAGGCACTCCCCTACTTACTGTTGCCACCCCCTCACCACGTTGAGGTGTGAGTCGGACTTTGGGAGGGGGTAAGTAAGTACCGGTAGTTTATTCACCACCAAATAAAGCAAAATGACAATACACAAATTTTACAACTGAGTGGTGGGCTACTGGTGAAGTCTCATAGACTCATCTCGCCGGTCACATCTGTCCTCTGTGTGGAGAGTTGACATACACCAGAGTCTACTAGACTATCCTACTTCCACAACTCAAGGTGTACTTGTGATTTATGATATATTTGTTCATCTTTTAGGATCTCAATCGGCAAGTTGTTAAGTCGGACTATGCATCGTTTGCCATTCCAGAACTCGAATTCGAACAGATTCCGAGCAAGAAAGGAGGCAAGAACAAATTTTCATTCTTTATGAGCACCTGAAAAATCTTTCTGAAAATTGCTGTCTGAACTTTTAGAAACTCCCAGTTTATGCACCATTTGGATTAACGTGAAATGGTGGTTAATACTCTTTAGAAGAACTGCCATGTAGTGCTAGATATTGAATTCTTTGTCATTATCCCATTTTTCTAAGCAGTCTGGTTTACTCGTCCTCTGAGTACTTTATGTTAACGAGTTGACACTAATTCATTCATTTATTGATTCGCACTATCTGTATAGTGCCTCATGATGAATTAATAGATACATTAAATGTATTGATTTATTTGTATGCAGACAAACATGTCTTTCTGTGTTATTTTGTCATAAACTCGGTGTATATTGTGTGCCGTAGATATATGTATGTACACATTTTTCTGTAGAAACTTTCATGTAGCTCACTTTTAACGGAGTTTATCAGATGAAATCCTAGTCACAGCTGACCATTGAATGGGTTCCATACCATTTTAGGTTCCCATGTATGGTCTTTGCTAGCATGGAAGTTTAATCAATATTTTCTGATTGTTAGCCTGAGTTGATCGAAATTATATAAATGTATGCCCAGTTGTTGTATTCCTGTTGGTATTTTAACGGAAAAATAAATCTCGTAATTGCTGATTAAATACCAGTAAAATTGCTGATTAAATTTACCAGTAATGATAGAATGATTACCTCAGGTCACTTTAATGTGGCAAAAATTTCTGTATCCTGTTTAACAGTAGCTTTTTGTTTTGTTGTGCAGAAGTGAATACAGTCGAAGGTTTACTTGAATCGGTCGTTACTGGTCTTCAGTTAATGCAAAAGGAACGAAGGGTAAGGTCTTAGTTACTTAGTGGGTCCTTCAGTGAAGCTGTCTGACTAGCATTGATCTGTTCAGTCAGTCTGCCTGTCATTCAGTTATTCATTTATTTAGATTATCCATTCATTTATGTAGAAGTACTGAAGTAGTGTGCATGGCCTGTAATCTAATGATGGCAGTTGTGAGCCTGCAGAATAGACTTGTAATGATCCTGGACAATTTTTTATGTCCTTGTCTCCATCACCTGGATAAGCTGGACAGTAAACAGCAACTCCCTGCAATGCACTGGCTACTTGTCCAAGATGCTGTGAGTTGTCCACTTCCGGTCCATGGGCCCAATAGTTCTGTTATGGGACATGGGAGCTTTAATTGCTTGAGGACATCCGCTCAGAAGTGCTTCCAGCCCAGAGATTCTGCACTTCACTTCAGCTGAAATCAGGAGCAAATCAGGAACTTTGCCTTGGAGAAATTGTTAAAAGAGGCCATAGTAAATGAATGATTGCTTTTCCTTGCCTTGCTTTACCCTCACAGAGGCATCTAATTTACCCTTTTATCAACCGATGCAATAAATGTAGCTGGCTGTGATCTAGTCTTGGCTAACGTGGAGGGTTACGGTCTCCAGGTCAGCTGGAAACCTTTGCACTGTTGTTGTAATGCACAGTATCTTTACTATAGTAAATGATTCTTTTTTGTTGTCTTATTCAATTAAGTATTTTGAACTGAAAACAGAAACTGAAAACATCTTTAATTTTACTGAATGGATCTAAACATTTCTGTGCTTGGACCTGATGATTTTCTTTTGAATTGGCACTACGTGAATTTGTGATTACATTTATAACTAAAATTGCATAGTTAACATCTTAATCATTGTAGGGACAGTGTAACCATATTCCAGTTTTGTTGTGTTGGTTAATAGGAAGTTGATGCCGAAAATGCGGAAAAGATCGACGAGTTCATTAAGAAGTTACTGCAGCTGAAGGAACTGAAGAAACCATTTACGATTGTATGTAATTTCTGCAAACATATGCAACTGTATATTATTGTAATTTAATTAAGTGTAAGTAAGTAAGTAAGTATATTCTTTATTAACCAATTGCTAATCACACTTTGGTGTACAGACATCTCATTAACACAGTTAAAAAGTATCCTGACAATAAACGTTTCTGGTATCAAGTAAGTTAGTGACAATATCCTTAATAAACCAACTGCCAATCGCACCTTGGTGCACAATTTTATGTATCACTGAAGTAACTCAGTCGTCTGTTCGTTAATTGTAATTTGGTTTAGTTGTTTTTATCCGGTTTTATATAATTCCTTGAGTTCTAATTATTATCAGCACAAGAAGATGAAATAAGAAATTTCAGAGGTAGTTTGAAACATTCCCTTTGAACTATAGAACCATCACCCTTTGTTTTATTGCTGATCTATCTGTGGCTGTAGAAGCCCAACGTTGGTCTCCCAGCTCACAAAACCATTTCCAGGACTTGGTTATTTTTGATTCATTTTAATATAGTTTATGCTTTAAAAAGTTGTGATAGAATCATGCTGTTTAAATTTCTGTCTAGAATCCATCTTCTTAGTTTAGTTGGGGTTCTTTAGACCTTCTCAGTTTAGTTATTGACCTCTGCGTCAATTTCTGTGTATTTGATCGTTGCAAAACTGTATTCATTTGATATTGATTTTTACAAGTTAGTAAGCATCAATATTTAGTTCAATGTAAATTATCTGTGGCTTCTCCCACTTTTCTCCAGATCATCAATGATCCGACTGGTAACAGCTTCATCGAGAATCCTAACGCTCCCCACAAGGACGAACATCTGATTGAGGCCCACTACGTTCGTACACACCAGCAGGACGTCGATATTGGTGCCGTGGTAATGACCTTAACTGACCCTATTTGCAGTGCAGATGACCCAGTTACAGTCTGAATGATTTCATGCTAACATCGATGCTGACTGCAACACAGCTCTTTGATGATGTTTCATTGACATTACATTTTGTAATAATTTTTTAGTAGAAACACAGCTCTTTGATGATGTTTCATTGACATTACATTTTGTAATAATTTTTTAGTAGAAACACAGCTCTTTGATGATGTTTCATTGACATTACATTTTGTAATAATTTTTTAGTAGAAAGTAAATATCTCCATATGCATTAGCTTATTTTGAATAATAATATTATGTCGCATGTGCATTTGATAAATTACCAATTTTATAAAATGAATAATTATAACAGTAGAGATTTAGATGTAAAATAATAATGTTAATCATAATAATCAGATGCAGAATTAATGATACAACCCTGAACTACATTAATAATAAATATATACGAATAATATATCCTAAATGCAGGAAAATATTCAAAATTTACAGGTACGATTTTTGATCTGAAGGCATGATAATGGATATTTGACTTGGATGCATAATAATTATTGATTTTTTGTTATATTTTGTTATAACGTAATGTAGGACATTAATTTTTATGCTTGATGTTTGACATGGGTGCCAAGTGATGATGAATGTTCAACACTGACCAACATACATGATATTTGACCTGGATGCATAATAATGTGTATCTTATTTTAGGCTGAGGACGATGATGAAATCAGCGAAGAGGCCACACCTGCAATTAAAGAAACGAGCACTACATTCAATGATGAGGTTCGTCATTTTGCAAATTGAAGACATGCTGTTACCACTGTTATGTTATTTAATCTAAATTTAAACCCTGTTTATATCAGGACTTGGCTGATGAGCATCTGCATCAACTGTTAAACTTGTTAATTTGTTCTATTAACAATGATTTAACAACAGCCAACAGTGATGCCCATTTGAATTTATCTTGGACTTTTTCACAGGAAAATATGTGATTTAGCAATTGATTGGTTGATTGTGTAACAAAGTGGTAAAAGTGCAGGATAAAAGTTCCCCTTAGATCTGGTTTAATCTGATCTATTCCAGAAGGTTGTGTATTGCCGTTATCGTAATGCATGATGGGCGCCATATGTAGCTGCTTGAGTCAGAGTGCGTTGTGCTCAATTTTGGTCGTTTTTCTATGGTTTTACTAACTTTGCTATTGGTTGTCAAGGCTTCCTTGTAACGGCATGTGCTGTGTTATGGTGCCATAGATATTGTCATCGTTATTATTATTGATGCATCAGTCGATAGTCACTTCTCAGCGTAACAGCACTTTCAAATCACAATTCATTGATGGAACTATTTGATATCTATGAGGTCAGTGCGTGTAGACCATAAGCAATTTTATGAAACGTGTTTACTTAAGATCATTAACAGCACTGAGCAATGCATGTCATTAGTTAGTTCTGCTATGTGAATACAAGTTCAATGTATAGTAGGTATACAATTACATTGCGAAAAAGTAGCATTATTACATTACGAATTTACATATGATGGTTTGTTGGGTTTCAGGTGCTGTGTTTTTCTGCAAATTGTCCGAATTGCAATGCTCCATGTGGCACAAACATGAAGCTAATTGGTAGGAGCAATTTTAATAAATTAATTATTCATCTTTGTGTATCATGAATAACGTTTATTATTGCTGTACCAGAGGTAAGTGCCATCCTTTGGAAAGAAAACATTTTCCTAGCTTCTGACAAGTAGAAAACAGCGTAGATTTCTGTCACCATGACATATTAGTATTTGTTTATATTTTGTTATAATGCAACTTGGCCTGTTGCGGCCATATATGAAGAACCACTCTGTAATGAGGTGGAGTTATAATGAGATCATTTTCTAAAGCTAACTAAATTTGATCCATGAACACACTGTAGCAGGATTCATGTTTTAAGAAAACAGGATTTGGGTGTATTGTTGGTGTTAATATTTGTTGATAATATTTTTCATATTATTTTACTCGGTATGCAGAATATTTCTGTTGTCATCCGTCAGAACTGTATAGATCTAATTTTAGGAAGACATCATCAAAATTTCAAGCAGGCTTTAGTCAAATATTACAAACTTTATAGTTTTTATATTCCTGTAATCTTTTTCGAATGTTATCACATTTTAAATTTCTTACATTTAATGTTTGAAAATATTGTAGATATACCATATTTCAAGCAGGTGGTCATCATGGCAACGAGTTGTGAGGTTTGTGGACATAGAGATAGTGAGGTCAAAGGTGGCTGTGGAATTGAAGATCTGGGTCAGAGAATTACGCTTCATTTGACGGACATCAAGGATCTCAACCGGGACATTCTCAAAGTAAGTGTACATGTAATGTATGCATAAAGTAATTGGACATTTATTTAGCTAATAAACACCCTTATGAAAACTGACAGTGGATAAAAGAATAGGCAACTGCACAATTTTTATGTTATATCATTATGCCAGAACCTTCATATAACTTGATTATTATAAGATGATATCTATTACAAAAGTGGTGGAGATATGAATCCCAAACGTAATTCATGACCTCATAAAAATGAGAAATTCCAGTTTAGTCTTATCTATAGCTCTGTCGTCGTCATGCTTTAGTCATCAGGCCATGATTCATGTGCTTCAAATGAAATCATAATGAATGTTTAATTTTTATGACTTCGCTCATGATACATTTTGACAACCTACCTTAAGCTGCAACTGTTTAGATCAGTTTGATAGCTGTGTGTGAAGTGCTTCTAAGACATCCAAAGGTGCTATAGTAAGTTACTTGTAATGTAAACACATACAAACAGACTTCAATGCATGCATAATATTACATATACATTGTACATGCATCCATGTGCTAGTAATGTATGTCAGGGCTTGCATGCAAAAGTGACTTCATAATAGCCCAGAACTTGCTATGACTACAAAAAGTTAGCTTTAGTAATTATTAAAGTTTAATAATTAATTGTTTTTTGTCGACAGTCTGATACATGTGGTGTTCGGATTCCAGAACTTGACCTGGAGCTGGTCGACGGAACACTCGGAGGAAAATTCACAACAGTCGAGGGACTACTTACGCAAATCAAGGAACAGGTTCATACTACTTATTTAGGAATGGCTTTGCGTTCTTCTGCAGCAATATCTATTAGCCAGTATTTTATGTTGATTGCTCTTGTAATAAGTAAAAATGGAAGGATTTTGTTAAAATTAATTATTTTTCAGTTTTTATTGATTGATTTAAGTATTTTATTCTTCTTTTATTTAAATTTTATGGCAGCTGCTTAAATTTATTTAATGTATTTGATTCTTGGGTTCTGTATCTTTACAGTAGTTAATAATTTGTTCAGTGCTTTGGTTCTCTGCTGTCTATGAACTGCCTCTTGGACTAAGGTCAAGGGAATGACTGCCTCATGGAGTAAGGTGGGGCGCGGTGGTGTAGGGGTATGTTCGGTGCCTTGCAGCCGGAGGGTTGCAGGTTCGAATCCACCTCAAGCCGTCCGCGTAGGGACCTTGAGCAAGTCCTTCGCGCACAATTGCTCTGCAATATAATTGCTTCTGCGCCGCCGAGGCGTGTGGCACTTCTGAGCTTGGGGCAACCTTAGTAAGAAGGGCGATATCAAAGATCAGTTGTATTGTATTGTATTGTAAGTTCAAGGGAATGATTGCTTCATGAAGTAAGGTCAAGGAACTGTTGTTCTATTTCCTCAGACTTTGTTACATTATGTTTGTTTTAGTTAGAGGGTAAGAATCCCTTTTTATCTGGTGACAGTTCACACGATGGCATCCGAGAAAAAATGCAGGCGTTCTGCAGTCAGTTAGATAAGGTTAGTCCAGTGTTTTAGCTCTCGGGGTTCAACCCCGAAGCTTTTCATGTAACCCTCAGTTAAGTTACTCAAAAGATGTTGGGGATGAAAAGATATTGGGGATCAGGTCTTGACCTCTCATCAATGGTCAACCTCTTACAGCATGAACTGTAGAAAAATATGTTACTTTTTGCTTAGAGCTGGCAGACAAAGCCACTGGACTACCAATGAAAGAAGTTACAAAACATAGTTCAAAATTATTTGTATAAACTAAAGTGTAATAGTTCTGTAAATATGTTTTCTGTTTTTTTGGCATACATCTATCTAGACATGTGATCATTTGAATTCTTGTTTGTTGTGAATATACACATAAAGAGGGAACTAAAGTATCTCTTAAGTTGTCAGCTGTTTCGTGTTCAACATATTAGCAACGTTAGGTTTTGACTTGCTTTCATGTACCTAATCTGTAATATTGTCGACCCCCAGTTCTTCATAGACTACTAAAACACTGGGTTACCGTAGTCACATTTGATTTTCAATGGTGAGCTTGACTCAAAGATCTCTGTCACAGTGACCGATTGGTCAGTGCTGCCTTGTAATTCAGAACATGCAGGTTCAGTTCATGTCTCAGATGTCACGGTGAATGAATGTTGAGTCAGTTGTTGCATACTCTCGACTTGTGCCTCAACATTGTCTCTGTTAGTGAACTCGGCTGATTCTAGCCACATCAACAATGCTTCGCCAAGCCACGTGGCTTGGTGACTAGGAAAATGGAGCCTAATTACAGAACTAAAAACCTTCAGGTTTTAGGTAATCCCAATAAATTCAGTATGAGATGATATGAATCATAATTCTTTCAGGTGATGTAGGTTTCAGTGATTGGCAGTATGTCCAAATTTAGATTTTTTTATAAGATTCCTTTAGTCATATACATGAGCAGTTTTATTTTGAAGTATTTAACAGCGCTGCATACATGAGACACCAGTTGATGAAACTACTTGTGTACATTTTTAATTTCTTGTTAAGTTCTAATGTGAGTAATGAAATTAGTAAGTTGTAGCTGACTGTTGCCTCTTCTAAATACAGGTTATCACAGGAGAAAGGTTGGACGTTCATCTCATTATTGACGATCCAGCAGGCAACAGCTATATGGAGGTGTGGTTGATCTCCAGTTTCTAAAACATTGTTTAAGTCTTGTACAACTTAGGAGACATTTTCTGGTAAACAGTTGCATTTCGACCTGGAAGTTGATTGTAAATTGTAAAACAATAGTTCATGACAAATGTATGCCTTATGACTTTGAAGTTCAATGTATTGGAGCATTCCAAAATGTATGCTGCTAGAACTTAATATGCATTTCCGTGTAAATGTTATATAAAAAATGCATATCATAATATACCATAAAATTAATTCCATTACCATTCTTAAATTATTTTCAAGTACAGTATATGCAATATAGCTTTTGTGATATGCAAGTGTGTTGTAATATACCAAAGTAAAAACCTGTATAAATATAATTCTAAGGAACAGCAAGTTTTAACCTTTTCTTGTGTTAGATATGAAGTATCACAGGTGATCAGAAGTGAAATCCGTACTAAAGAAAATGCTGACCCTTTTGTTTGTTTGTAGTTTAAAAGTTTACACAAAAGCATTTAACAAGAAAATGAAAGCAATCATTTATCACCAATTTGTTTGTCTACTGGGGTTTAGCATGAAATGTAGTAGCAATATTGTCTTTGAATTTGATTTAGAATATCTATGCACCTGATGATGATCCAGAAATGAAGATCGAGAGGTATACGCGATCATTCGAACAGAACGAAGAGCTTGGTCTCAACGACATGAAAACAGAAAACTACTCAAACAATGAATAGAGTGTTCACACATGAACCGTTTAAGAATGCTTTTACCTTGTGCAGTTATTTGTTGGTCTGTTCTGTTTGAGCACATCTTAATTGTCTTAATTTAGTGTCTTTAGCAGAAATGGCTGATAAGAATCATTTGATATATGATACAAATGAAATTGCACTGCAACTTGTTTGTAGAGAGATGGGTGTCTGCTGAGCAGGTAATTAAGATTCTATACAGTGCAATTAACAATATGAAATGCAGTTAAATTCATGACTAAGATATCACAGTGAAATTATAGTGCACAGGTTTTAAATACAATTGTGACATTGTGCTTAATTTGTGGACAATACTATATTGTTAATTGTATTAATTTACTATGGAAGTTGTATAAATTGGCAATATTCTTTCTTGGAAGGAACTTACATGGATTCTCATTTTCAGTTTGTTCAGTTTGTGTGAAGTACACATTACAAGACAGATATTAAATTTTGTCTTGTTTTCATTAAGAATTTTCATATCACTGAGTTAATGACTAAAACTTTGCTGTTGACGAGTTTTGGGATTTAGTTATATACTTTCGACATCTTACTGTCATTTAATTTGGAGCAATTCTGAAGTCTGCCAATAACAGCATTTGGAATTTTTAAACATTTACTTGAGGTTCTTGAAATAGTTCTAGCAATGTTGCTTAATTATACCTCAGTAGCAGCTGATACAACCAGAAAAATTCAGAAAACCTTAAAAATCTGTATTGTTTGATCGTTGAAACTTTTCTTGTGTAAGAAAGTAGCAAGTATTCAGTGAGTAAAGGCCATCGTATGGCTGCCAGGGCCATTATTACAATAATAAGAGAAAAATAAGCTTTATAGACTGTTTAATCCTAACTTGTAAGAAAGTTACCACTTACCAGTGCTTAATAAGAACTAGCTACTGGTTAATGCATGAACTAGTTTTTTTTTATCATACAAAGACCACTTTTAAATTTCTGTTAGCAACAATTCATATCTGACACATAATTAAATATCCCTGTGAAAAAGTGCTGGCTTGTTCATTTTATTTTAAATATTTCAGATAAATATTTGTTTTGAATTCATTTATTGACATGGAAAAACATTTGATGTATTTTTTAAATTAAAACGTAACAAGGTATCAACAACAGAAACTGGTAACAAGTTAATCAAACAGTCACACGAAGGCATTTTAACACACAAGTTTAAACTCACAAATACTCAGTTTACCTGAAAATGTTAATCAGTGTTTAAATATTGGTAAAATAATTTATTAATTTTGAGTATCCGTTGCAAATAGAACAAAGTATAAATAAAACATGTATAAAACTATTTCAACAGCACATGGAATCAATGAAAATAAAATTTCATCAAATACAATGCAGAAATTTAAGCGGAGACATATTTTAAGTGTTATTATTTTATTATTTCAGAATCGTTTATAAATAAAGGTTTTGAAATGCAAGTTGTAAAACAATTCTGAATAGAACATTCCTGATATTATTTGAATCAATTTTAAAGCCCCTAGTCCCCTCCTTTGATGCTTCCTTTGATGCTTCCACCACCACCACCGCTAGCACCCACCGAGCTGGCAGACCCACTAATGGGAGCCCCTCCTGAAGCGCTATCAACACCTGAGCCGGGTGCCCCTTCAAATCTGACGGACTGTGACTCCCTGCTCTGTTTCAGGCTGGGTGACCCTGCAGACTGAGTGTCGGCCTGGTGCTGAGAGGCTGACAGGGTGCTTGGCTGCCTGCTCGCTGTCCTCGATTGTTCTGCAGTCGCTGGTTCAGCTGGGCCTCTGTCTGACGGCTGACGCATTTCAACATCACCCTGCTGCTGCTGGGCAGCTGCCCGGCTACATAACAGAAATATCACATATGACAACATAGTTAAAGTAATACACGCTTCTATCAACATCACTTCTGAGATGCATGGTCATGGGTCGACAGCTGCGGTTCCTGCTTCATTCTAACATTATTTATTTCCATAAACTGTGCATGCAAGGTCAGTAAAACTAAACCGAAAGCACAAAACATACATCTTGTGTAGGGTTGTTACATGGAATCTGCTCAGCCGGCCTGAATCCCATTCGTTGGATTACAGAACCAGTGTGCTACTAGAAAGACCAATGTGTCCAACTAAGATTAACAAACCACCTATTTAGGATGCACCTTTAAAATGTTTCAGTTGTGTTAAACAGCAATACTTTGCAAGGACCATTTAGCTGTAGCAGAGAACAAAATATACACAATCTATACAATAATACATTTGGACGAGCATGTGTGGTCCATCCAGCGCTCTGTGACATATGACAATCTGGTTGGCAATTAATTTGATGGCCCAGCGCTATCTAATGAAAATGAGAACACATTTAGCTACTGTTTTCATGGCCCATACGCAACAACGAGAGGACGAGGTGGAAAGCAACAGCAGATTTTCTCCAAAAGGGACTTTTGCGAAACAAGCATGCAGATTTTCTGCTGAGGACTAGGCTAACTACACACTTTCTCCAGGTTTACGCGACTTCAGTTTCATGGGATGCACTGGGAATTGAACCCTGGATGCTGTAGCTATTTTTGGGCTGACATACAAACCATGGTACCAATTGGTAGCTGTAATCTTGGTTTGTGATATTTAATCTATTAATCTGGACTAATCAAATCCATCCTGGCATCAGGAAAAATTTCACAAACTCGTTATTTTAAGCAAATTCACTAAAAGTGCTGAGCACAAAAGGCATCTCTCCAGTTGACAATAACAGCATATCAGTGGAACTTTCCTGAATGCTACTGCAGCTAAGATACAGTAAGAGACAAGCAAACAAGCATACCGACTGAGACAGACATAAGATACTAACCTTCTCTGTTTGCTGACGCCATACATAGTGCCCCCAACCAACAGAGCCACTGCCACGACACCTATGGCAGCGATGAGAGCTAAGGACAGTTGAACAGAAACAACATTTCTGCGATTTATTACACATCGACATTTCCCAACCTTTTTCCCATTGGGCACCCTTAACCCTTTAACAACGAGCTGCCTATGGTTCCCCATACATTTTAGCACACACTTGTCGTTAAAGGGTTAAGATTTAATTTTAATACTCAAGGAACCGTAACCAATTAAAGCTTTAGAGGCTACAAAAAGTTGATTGTGGGACCGCAATTAAATTACTGATATACAGGGTGGGCCAAAAAAAAGGAACCCATACAGTTTGTTGCTAATATTTCGGCCAAAAGTAAGAATTTTTAAATCAAGTTTCACAGGTTTAAACGAAATTCATATTTACGTACACTGGCCAAATTTCACGAAAACATTTCAAACAGAACAAAAGTTATATCACTTTTAATGAGTCCACCCACTGCTTTTTGATGGTTCAAAAATGTAACGCAACCAAAAGCAACAAAAACCGGTTTTACTAAGTCACTTCTCAAATAATTGTTATCAAACAAACTTGATTATTGTTTCACAACTTGAGTTCAACGTGTCCACCACCAGTACCCGTACATGTTCTGAGTCTTTTTGTAAAGCTTTGATGTCTTTGTTGATGGGTTCCAGAGGTAAATCTTCCCACATAAACTTCAATGCGACCATATCAACTTCCATAATTATCAACTTCAATGTGACCTTCGATTCTTTTAGCGTTTTTGGCTTTGATCACAGATTGTGGTATTTCTCCAGCATAGCTTCCCATACTTGATAATCCATTTGATGGAGTGCGGACACATTTCAGCCTTCCACTGCTCCTACGACTTTCCAGAGCCGACTTCCCTTTCATTAACGCGGCGGCATATTTTTAACGGTACTCGGCTTCCACTGTTTATCAGGGCAAGCGGCAATTAGAGCTTTAGCTCAAAGACCCTGCTCATGAAGTGTCTGCATGGCATTTTGTCTGTCATTGACACTGTCCATTTTGATTTTTTAGAAATTTCAATTTCATTGTTTTAATTACAAAATTATTAATCTAAAAATTCATTATTTACCAAGTTCTTGCTAAATGACGTCACAGTAACTTGCAGCTACGCTGGTACCCCGTTTCTTTCTAAATAATAGTAATAATTATCTGGCAATATCAAGTTTGTTTGATAACAATCATTTGAGATGGGCCTTAATAAAATCGTTTTTTGATAATTTTTTATGCATTGCATGTTTTTGGACCATCAAAAACAGTGGGTGGACTCACTAAAAGTGATATAACTTTTGTTCTGTTTGATATGTTTTCGTGAAATTTGGCCAGTGTACGTAAATATGAATTTCCTTTAAGCCTGTGGAACTTCATTTAAAAATTCTTACTTTTGGCTGAAATATTAGCAAAAAACCGTAGGGGGTTCCTTTTTTTGGCCCACCCTGTACATGTATGTCTTACACTGTAAGAAACTGCATGCATTTAAGTATTTCTCCTGTCTTGTTTGCATTTCTGCAGTGTCCCTTTCACGTTGATTGTAAAAGTCTGTTTACTGGCAGTGGTTTCAGTGGGATTGAAAGACTAGAAATGTACAGAATTACTGTATGCGAAACAGTTGGCATGCAAAGGGGATTCTGGGAACTTGACCAGCACATTGTGGACAAATTCCAGGTACAGATGTAGAATATCCTATACCATGTACATGCAAACGAGCAGTTTTGAATCACTGGGTATGGTAATGTAACACACAGTTGTTCTGATACAGCATGGTCCATAAACAAATACCTTAAAGCATATACCATCTATATATATATTTGTTCTACTGAGAAAAACAATCTGAAAAAATGCAAAAATGAGATATGAGAATTTAAAGCAAAGAAAATATTAAAAGTTGTTAGAATTGATTAATGAACAAGTCAATAGCTTTGTATAAGGATCTGCAGACAAGGTGAGAGTTGTCCTTTTTTTGGGAGAGTATGGTTGTGTGCTCTAGGTCTTAGTTGATGAGTGAAGGGGGGATCGGAGAGGAGTTTGAAGTTGATATAGGACATGCTTGGAGTTATGTATTATGGAGAAGAGGAGTTTAGTGTCGGCTGTATTAGCTAGTTCAGAGAGTGTTGGGAAGGATTGCTCGAGGTATCCTAGGCATTTAGCTCTTAATGAATTTTTCCAGTCGTTCTCTGTCATAGGCTAGATAAGGTGGAGAGGCATATTCATTCATTCCTAGAATTTATATAGCGCCTCTTCAAGATATCTACTCTGCGCTAGCCAATTATGATTGTGTTATTACGAATGAAAATATTACATCGGTTAGCAAAACAATGCACAGTAAGCTAGAAGAGTCACCACTGATGGGCCACTCAGTCGCTACAAACACTGTGTTGCGAGGTAGGAATACCTTACAGAAAGTAAATGCAAGGAATGTAACGTAGAAGAACAAGAGCAGTCCTTGAGCTAACCCCTATACGCAACCATTTGTATGAAGTCTTGGCAACTTCCCTATCTTAGCCTCAGCATATGAGGGTGGGTGGCCGATCCTTTCCCTTACTGCCTAACCTTCCCAACTGTTAGCTGTCCAATATACTCACATATGCATATTGGACAGCTAACATATGTGACACCAGGGCCCACAGGGGTCAAAACCCGTCACATGTAGGTTTCTGACCTTTTTATTCAGTCATATTCTACAATTAATTTGCTTCAAAATATGTTTTACAGAATGAAAATATCTTTTTTCTAACTGAAGTTATGCTCGTCTCATTCTTTCATTAGTATAGAGCAGTGCTGTCCAACCAGCGGCCAGCGGGCGCATGCGGCCCGCCGGCAGATTCTAAGTGGCCCGCCGCAGCTTGCTAAATATTTTCAATTTCTGTTAAAATGAAGTAAAGAGACAGTCACTGGCCTATTTGCATAGCTATTCGTTCGTAACTTGGCTTATCATTTGACAATGTGTACACAAAATCCAGTTGACAAGACGCATTCATTATGATAACTCCATAATTAATTATAATACAGTTAATAATTTTCATTCAATGAATTTAGTCGCTGCTTTTGAGTTGACTGGTGCGGCCCTCGCCTTCAAAAATTACTTCTTCGGTGGCCCGCGGTGTCGAAAAGGTTGGACAGCACTGGTATAGAGTGATAAAATCGAATAAAAAATTTCGTAATATTCGTGTCATCAAAGTCCTCAGCATCCATTATTATATAATATGTACTCATAGCCAGATATGCTAAGGGAAACAGCAATCTCAATACATTTAAGCCTATGACCTCTGGGTTAATGAAATTCCAGCACACTAACCCCTAGATTGTCATGCACTCCCTATATGTAGCAGAGAGCACCTTTAAAATGTACTGACCAATTTCAAGTCCACTGAGGGGCGTTCCTCCGCCAGACCCAGCATCATCATCCTCTTCATCGGTTGAGGCTTCTGCGATTAATCTACCTCCAGCTGGCCTTGGCCTCTGCCTCGGCATACTCCTTTCCTCTTCCTCCGGAACTGGTCTAGCAGGAAACTTTAGCGCCATTTCACCTTTCGAGGTATCTAAAACAAGGAAATCATACATGTCATAAGTTCCTCTCAATATGGAACCATAAAAATGATCCCATACACACATATGTACACTTACATATACTGTTATACAGCAACTCATTCTAATGCTGTCTGTGCGAGGCTATGTACAGCTGACTCATAGCGAGATCATGTTATATAATGAGTTTATTTCCTATAGCTCAATTAATTTAATGTTCGTAAATCAGTTCTATCACAATTTGTGTTATAAAGTTGAGTCTTATAATGAGTCCATATGGTGTATATACATTCATACAGACATTCATACATACATTCCTTACTGTCAAATTCTGTGTATTGATATGTATTAATACATGTACCATTATGTAAAATTACATAGCAAGTTTAAAAATCTCTCAAATTGTCATCTAACATCTAATTCATCTGAATTTACACAACTTATAAAAAGGTTGAAAATACAAGCTCATCCAAGTCCAGTGAAGAAGAGGAGTTAACCCCAAGAGGTAGCAGAGTTAGCGACTTCACTTGTTAGCCTTCGAATGGCAATGTGTTGCGGATAATGAGGATGATGACATTGTGCACATAATAAGAGCAGAAATAGATAATAAAAGAAAACAAAAAAATGACAAGAAAAATTGCAATAAACTAATAAATTAAAGTCTAAATCTCTTAAAACTAACCAATTTCACAAATGAAATCAAGTTTATCGTCTTCGCAATATCCAGAAAACCACTCAAATTTCTTTTCGGGATCGAGGTAGAGGCAATTCTTCTGAAACACTGGTTCACCTCGACTGAATTTGGTGTAACATAGCTCTGAACCTCCAAGCACTAGAATAAAATATCGAGCACAGAATTTTCATTACATTGCAGATTGCTCAACACTACTTTCTGTTGCACAACAAAAACAGCAGTGTAGACAAACTGTGCGAATGTGCAGTATTAAGGAAGTGGCGTCCAATATTCCATCAATGCAATTTCAGATAAAGTAACTTCTCATTTACAGGTCGTAAATATTCCAATTTTGCCCAGGTCTAACTGTATATTGCCTGGACTAAAAGGAACAGGCTGACAGAAAATGTTTGATTGAAACAGAACCAAAACTATACTGAAACATGGACTAAAACATTGTTTCCCAACCTGGGTGCGTGAACCAGATCTGGGTCCCGCAGCTCGATGGCCTGTTAGATTGACTAAAAGTTACTTTTATTATAATATTTGTGCAGCTTTTCTGTCCGGAGATGTGACAAAATTACTAATTATCACTACTTAAACAGGCCGATAACTATCTTTCAAAACTTAAAGTAGTGTACCGGTAGATATAGTCACATCACTGCCTTGTAAAAATAAAGAACTAAGGAAAAGAAAAATGAATTGAGGCCAGGTGCCATTGACTGAATGACTTTTTCCGCGCCTCAGATTCACATTTCAGTGTGACCTTGCGCACGTTACAAATTTATTTAATAATAATAATAATAAGGATGCCTTGTTCTGAAAACATGGTAACTGGACTACACAGTTGGTTGAAAGTAAAATAAGTGAGTTAAGCAAAGAACCCATATGTGTTCTATACAGGTTCCATATGGGACTATGGCTCCTACACGAGCTCCATGTGAACATGGTGGCACAGAACTTTAGAATATATTGGAGAGAAACTGCAAGTCAATGATTTCTTCCAAACTTACAGTCGTCCCAGTAGTAGATTCTGGAAAAGAGTCCAATCCAAATGTAACGCTTAGAAATCGAAGGGAACGCGGCCTTTGCAGCCAACTGAATTTCCTTCCGCTTATTTTCCTCGTCGACGATCATAAGATCTCCATTCAAGCTCAGGCAGTGCTAAAGACAACAACTTTCTGTAATTAGATTCAATGTATGAATACAATCTCATTCACTTACTTGAAGCAGAATTCCTCTTCACATATGCACTATTTCATTTGACTCTTAGTTAGCATGAATTTCAACTTACATTACATCCCAGATAAATGTTTATGTCCAGTTAGATAAATCGCACATGTTTAGATCAGTTAGACTGCTTAGACAGCTCTGAGCACAGAGTTATGGATAGGTGCTTATAAAGTACTATTAAGTTTATGGTCCTGATTCATACATACATACATACATGCTAGTGAAATACATTGTCACAACTGACCAATCACATTAAAAGTATAAAAGATGAATGACAGATAGTATTAACCTCTGGTGATAAAGGGGTTCCATATGACTTACCGTTCTGGCTTGATGCCAAGTGAATTCAGCCTTGCCAAAGTATGCACAGTCACCCCAAGACATAGTTTCGTAATTCGGTTCTGTCTTACAGGCATCAGACTCTGTTTGACAACATCATATATAAAAATGATTCAGAGTACTCATAAAAGTCACATCTTTCAACCCTAGAGTCGTTGTAGAATTATGAAGTGTTTTGCATGGTGGTAATGCCTTAATGGACACCATCCTAACTTTTAAGTCGAAGAAAAGAAGGATTGAATGATTGAACAGTAACAGTAATTAGCAGTGATTCTAACACAAATAAAAAGATTCTACACCACTTAAACCCATGCTGTTATTGTTGCTGATGCCAATTAGGTTCGTCTGATAACGTCAAAAACGATGCACAGTAAGCTGAACGAGTGACCAGTGGCGGGCCCACGCACACACGTGGAACCAACCAACGGATTCCCATTGACAGCTGACAGATGGCATGGATGTTCAGAGTCTCTGGACTAAGTTGCATCAATAGGGTAGAGCGACAACAGATGATAACATGTATCACTGACAGTAACTGAAATTAAAGAATTTTCATAAAATCTGAGTACGTACTCATCTGGCAGATGAATATATGGTCTTCATTGCACCGTCGGCTGGCCAGTCTCTTATCTAGATCCAACTCGAACATATCAAGTGCACCACACCAGTGCCCGGTTGAAGTGTTTTTCGGTTCATTGTAGCCCCACATGGAGAAGTCCCTGCTAGTTGCTGTTTTTCAATCAATTCATCAACCAAACAATAAATCAATCAATAAATCGATTTTTTAACCAAAGGTATAGAATAGACTATTCTTTATTGAAACCAATTGCATACCGCATTTTGGTGTACGAAAGCTTAAGCATACAAAGAACACGAAGCCATACAGTCTGTCTATTATGTTTCATATAAGCCCCACATAGATTATATTATCCGTTGAGATTCAGAGTATGAACAAGATGCAGGGCAATAAACTAAATTGCTACTTGATCCACAATGATCCCTACAGAATGAAAAACTTATGTAAACCTTTATTACTCAAACGGTACCTAGCCTAGAGTGGCGTACCATCACAAAACACATATAAAAAGACGAATAACACAAGTTACTGTGCAACATAGAAGTCAAATTCTAGAATGGAAATTAAAATCAATTTATCTGGAATATTTTGTGCACTATGAGTTCTACATCTGCAATAACTGAATGAAAATTAAAATAATATTTTGTTTAAACATAATCCAATGACCCTGCAGTTCACAAGTGACAAGCATGAATGGGAGACGTTACTGTATATCAGGGGAAACTAGGGGAGGAAGAGTTAGGGCTAGTCATAGAGGAAAAATGAAGAGCTTAAATAGACTGATCTAGGGAAAACATAGTTTATTTGTATATAGCATCCAGGCAAGGAAGCATTTCTGAGTCAAGTTGTCAAACATGGGAAGTTTTTCAAATTTATCAAAACAGGTGAAAACTGGGAAGGAAAGATAAGAAAATGTATAATAACTGACCATATCCCTTGAAAACAGCATGAGCACCAAGTCCTCCACAATATTGACTGTAGTTTCCCTGGCACGGCTCAACACAATCATTGGCCGGGCCATACATCCCAAACGAATTGCCACACGTGCACACACTCCCATCCTGTAGGTTCATAAATGGTTACACAATCCAGTGATGTAATCACTAAAAAGTAGGTTTTGTACTGATTAAAAAAATCTCCGAAATTTAATTTCGAGTAATCGATTAAATTCGATTAATTTGGTATCTGTTACGTAAATAGTGAAAAACTGATAAAAACGAGTCAGTTACTACTTTCTTTCTACAAAAAAGACCTCAATCATTCCACAAGCTGAAGGTGATATGTCAGCACTGTGTTTGAACCATGGTAAGCAAACTGTTTATTGCAATGAAGACAGTTAATTTTGTCGCCATCTTCGACTTTCCATCAGCATTTACCTTAAATGCAAAATGATCGCTTAATTTTCCACTCAATTGCTTCACATAATTATCATTGTTCGCCATATTGTTTACTCCAGAAATGGACTGCATGACATCATGAAATAAGTAAAATTGATCGAACAAGCCAAAATTAATCAATTAAGATTTTTAACAATTAATTGATTAATTAATCATTAAATCCACAGCCCTACCAATAAGGCATATACTACGTGTCTTGATAAACATAACATGAAATAACAGGACTGTGTACCCCAGAGAGTTTACAACTGCATTTGTAATCACAAATTTATATAGTGCCTCTTCAACGGTGTTTCCGCCGTGAAACACAAGCCGTGATCGAACAGTGCAGCGTCTGCACAGATGTACAGCACCTTTAAAGAACTTTTCAGATACTGCAAAAACTCAATGGCTCTCTGACGGACCCAAAGAGGTGTCTTAAGATGAGATGAAAGTGTTTCCTTAGCTATTTCTGGTGGTGAAGTTCTAATTTTGAGTGGAAGCAGAAGAGCAGTTCTTTAAGCTAGCCCTGAGGCAGCCATGGGTGTTAAGTGTTAGCAACTTCATTTTCTTAGCCTCGGCATACGTGGGCAGGTGGCAATCCTTTCTCTCACCGTCTCATCTTCCCACTGATAGTGTACAGCAAGTGTACTCATCATAGCCGAGTTGGCTAGGGGTGCAGCTGAAGCAGATATGATATCTCGAACCAAATTTCTGGTGGGATTTGAACCCCCGACCTCTCGATTGACAATCCACCCCGCTAACCACTAGACTATCGAGCACTCCCAATTCTGAGTGGAACACATTGATTATTAATCCTTGAGCACCCCTGAGTAGATGTTCTGCAAGAGGCACTGTACAAACTGACATAATAAAAGTCAAGACTGTATGTTACGGCTGGAAAAAGACTTCAGCAAGCAGGAAACAGTCTTACCTGGACTCCAGCATATTCAAAGTTTAGTCTAAAGCATGCCTCAAGGCAAGTGGATGGTGTTAAACTTCTCGGAGGAACATCAGCGGTATACAAGAACTCTTTCTCCCTCTCATCCTTGGCCTCCATGTAGCATCCTTGTGACACGACTGCTCGACTGAGAAGTTCTGCAATCAGTTCAATTATCCACACTGTATTAGGATAGTCCTAACTCTCAAAGTTAAAAAACTAGATTTGCGCAAATTGATGAGTAACATAAAAATAAAATGATCAGCAAATTTTTTAAAATAGAAATTAACAAGGCATAATATTAACTAAATATTACAACAAATTCAAATAAATTAAGTTGAAATTTATGAGAAATTCAGCAAATACCAAAATATTACATTACATGTAACTGATCAAGTAATAATAATTATTGGAGAAAATCAACTAAGAACTTACCACGACTCAAAGAATATGCACTTTCACAATTCCCAGTACCTACGAAGAATCAACCCAAACATCACGTATCATAAAACTTTACCGCAATCAAAAAGATAAACGTTTGTAAGAAACAAGGTATACAACACAGGCTGTATCATAAACAAGATAACTCACAATGAACTCTCAGCAGAACTAGACCACGTCACAGATTGGGCTGCAACCTGTAACTTAAAACTGAACTCAAAAAAGACCTTTGAAATGGTGATTCGTCGGCCACGGGGGCGTGCTGGGCGAGATACGGTTCCGATTACTACTCCGGGACTGACAAGGGTCTCCAGCATGGTCATCTTGGGCGTTACAATGAATGAAGCTTTGAGTTTCGAGTCACACATCACCCGTATATGTTGTCAGGCCAGACAATCGCTGTATGCCTTGCGCATCCTCGTGGCGCATGGTCTTTTCAGGCCCTATGCTATACGACGTGGTTCGTGCTACAACGGTGGCCCGAATGCTCTATGCTGCTCCGGCTTGGTGGGGTTTGCAGGGCAGCAAGAAAAGAACCGCCTTCAGTCGGCGATGCGGCGTCTGATTCGTCTGCGGTACCTGCCAGAGGACAGTCCTTCGTTTGAGCATCTTTGCAACACTGCCGACTCACGCCTTTTCTCTGCGGTCCTAGGAAACCCGGGGCATGTACTCCATGGACTACTTCCCCCAAAAAGTCGCTCCCCTACACCCTGCGCCCGAGATTACATGACCGTATTATTCCACAAGCTGACAATCTTTCACGCAAATCGTTTATAATAAGAATGTTATACTCTGTATAAATGTATGTACACCAAAGTGCGGATATGCAATTGGTTGAATAAAGAATATACTTACTTACTTACTTACTTACTTACTTACAATGAAAGCAGCTTTTATGAAGAAAAAGGCAAGGTAAAAGATGATGAGAAAGAATGACTGCTACTTTTAGATCTGTCAAATTAGCTATTTTGGAATGCAACTTTGTTTAAAAATGACAATCATTCATTGATTTCCTGTGCATTATGATAACAGTGCTACAGAAATTTCCAGATTAGATTAAATTCGTAATCATAATTGTAATCATAAACTCCAAATTTCTAAAGCACTACTCTAAAGAGCGCCAGCTTATTCACGAGCGCTGATATTAGATGTTCTGAACAGGCATTACACAACTGTTTATATACGCACATATTTGAAGCTATGAGCAACTTACCCTGAACAACTCGCCACAGTGAAACTGACTGATTGGTGAAAGCGATTTCATTGATCATTGAGGCACCAATCCAAAGCGGGTCCTTAATTTTGTGCATACTGAGTATTCTTTCAATGATGCTCTGTGTCTTAGCACTCTTGATCGACACCAGTTTGCCATGCTTCATTTCACACTCAGTCTGTGCCTCTTTCCAACTGAGCTTCGCATTCATAATCAGGTAACATGTAACGTTCTCACAGTAGGTTGCTGCAAACAGATTACTTACAATTGCAATCATAATCAAGTAAGCACATTTAAATAGTGCCTCTTAAAAAATCTCTTTAAAATTTGTTTTAAAAATCTTTAAAAATCTCTGCAAAGGTGCTCCCATTCTTGATAACATTCTGATAAGACAAAGATCAAACATAATGGTCTTCTTTCCTAAACATCTTGTAACAAGCAAAACAGATTCTATAGTGTCATTATGATGACCTTCATATAGGATATATTACTACCCATGTTATCAAATAATAATCATAAACTTTTAATGTATTTTTCCCTATACATCACAGGCAAAATCACAGGCAGAATAAATAATTGTTTTTGTCTAAGTTTCAATCCTAAATTATGACATGCCTCTTTTCGTTGTCTCAAGACGTCTTTCTTTTCTCTGGGTCTTTCGCACTGGGAGCGCCTCTGATTGGTGTGCACTGCGAGAGGCGCTATATAAATTCATAGATACAATACAATAATAGTTATTTATAATTATTACTACTCCAATTTTTATAGCAGGAGAAATAGTGGTACAACACATAAGCCACTCAATCTCACAAGGGGTCTGGCTGTGTTATATAAATAAACTCAATGAAAAAATATATAAAATCTCTGCAAAAACGAACCTTGTGCTTCAATAAACATATCATCCTTGTCCAGATCTGAAACAGATGAAAAAACAAAATGAAAATTTAAAACTGCTCCTGGTAACTGGAGTGCATTAAATTTGACTTGGTTCAAATGTGCAAAGAAAAGAAAGATGGCTACCTTAAACAGTTTAAAATCATCACTCTGTGAGCATAAATTTCTTGGTTACCAGAAATTAAATAACTTTTTGGTGCTAACATGCACTTAAAAAGATTCCTGCCACTGGATTCATCGCCATGCTTGTGCCACTTCCTAAACAATGATCCTTCAACCACAGGGCCATACTTCTGAGAAGTTTTTTAAGAGGCAATATAAACATGTGTTACCAATACTTTTTGTTATCAATCAAATCAATCAAAAGTGCTTTATTGTTCACCAGTCATAAAAACAGCACATCAACAGGTCACTTTATAATTGGTGACAATGGGGAAACCCAAAGGGACGTATGTATCATCCTGCTAACAGGGTCACCCAATACAACGAACTGTTTACATACCAATAAATTTGTCCGCAAGTACCATAACTAACACAATCAACAACAAACCAGTGAAAGATTATAAGTACAACAGCAATACCTGTAACAAAGCATATACTTAGTGATCTGTGACATCACTTTCCATACCTCCTCTGTAACACTACATAAACTTGACATGGTGCCGACAGGAACGATTACATTAAAATTTTATGTAATCAAAATGAATTAAACATGTTATAAGGATGGTCCACTATTGTGAATACACTGAGAGGCTCTTCTTGGAGAGACATGCTACACATCTGCAATTACAGATACAACAAAGATTAATACTGCTGCTGCAAATATCTTCACATCGTTAAAACTTGCCAACCAATAGCTCTGCACTTACCAAGTATTGGTGGCGTCGTCGCTGGAGCTGAAACAATTCAAAATCCTTTAATAAAGTAAAATTATTGCAGAATTTTACATTTAACATTTTTTTCAATATCAAACTAGAAAACTGCAAAAAATTATAAGTTGTTCCATAACTCAGGTCAGTTGATACTATTTTGTCCCATCATGTTAAGCATCTTAAGTGCAACACAGTCGTCTTTTCAGTTAGTGTGCTAGGACAGCAATATAATGGTTGCAGGTTAGAGCCAAATGAGCACAGACTCCCTGTAACAACCCTCGACAAGTTGTTTGCAAAGTGCCTCTGTTACCAAGCACTATGATTTGCTGCAGGCACAAGCTGGATAATACATAGCAAGTCCTAAGATGCAATGACCGATGTCCAAGACCCTGGCATTCATCCAAGTATGACGACTGGCATTTAAACTTCATCATTGTCACCGTCATCTTCATCGCCATCATCACCGCCACCACACCCCACAAATACCACCATAAATGATTACATTACCTCAGCTTGTCTACTCAACTTCAACCCCAACCTACCAGATTATATCACCCTAATGGAAGTCTCCTAATAAGTGGAAGATTCTGAATCATGAGCCTGTCCCTTACTTCTCTTTGGAGTTTGTCCCAAGTCTGAATCTCTTAGGCGTATGCATTGTTTGCTGAGAACGTAGAGAACGGCATCGCTGCTCGATAGGAGAACGTCAAAGTTGATGTTCTTATAATGGTAGGAACAGTTCAGACCACGGTCGACTTTACGGATTTCTGCAGCCATGCACTTCTTGTTGTGGATACACAGATCTAAGCACTGCCATGTACTAGACACTTTGCCATAGAAAACAGCTCCGGACGCCATCAGGAACTCCTTCTGTACAACACCCTTTGTGCACTCTGTACAAACCACAAGAAAATCTTCTGAGGTAAGGTAACACTCTGTAAGATAAGGTTAGAATAGAAAGGTAAATTGTAATTGTAATTGCAAATTTATATAGCGCCACTTCAAAAGAGAGTCATCAGAGGCTCTTAAGTAAAGTTGTGGTTAGGTATGATTAACACATGATTGGATAAAGCACGGTTAATATAATAATAATAATAATAATAATAATAATAATATCTTTTCTTTAATAAGCGCCTGACAAACGCACTGCGCTGTACATTTACATGTTATGCAATTTAAATCTTAACTACTAACAGAACAGACAGCCTGCAATACAACGGCGCTAATAGCAGCCTACAAAGCATATCCGCCCAACGGGGGCTCGAACTCGGTACCTCTCGGTCTCTGTGCCAGATGTTATCCAATGCGCTATCGGGCCCCAATACGATATGCCATGGCACAGTTCAGGTAAGGTAATACTTTCTGTATGGCAATGTAGGCAAAAGGTAATGTAAAAATTAAGATAAATATGATAGGTACGGTTCAATTAAAGATAATGCTTTCTGTAGGTTCTGCAGTTAAGGTTAGCTAAGTTAAGATAACATTAATTAGGGTAAAATAAAGGTATGACAACATAAGTGAAGGAAGTTAAAGGCAAGGAAAAGTCTCTAAGATAAGATCAAGTCTAATAGAAAGTTTCAGAAAAAGAAAGGTTTCTGCATCATTGGTTGAATAAAGTACATGTAACAGTAACATAGGCCTACAGTAAGCTGAGGTATGATTATTATTACTATTATTAAGGAGTTTTTAAATAGTGCCCCTTCAAGGTTATCTACTCATTATGGTAATGTAAAGTTAACATACAGTAAATAAACTGGGCAATCTTCCTAAGAAACTGAAAGTCATCTTAAGAAACTGAAAGTCATCTTAATTATTTAATGCAAATTGAAAATTGAGGAAATCTATAGAAAAGACAAATACCTGACTTGATCACTGCTTTGCCTGGTCGCTCTGGAAATGCAACATGTTTTAATTAATATGACATTCTAACTTATTACCATGACAAGTAATGTAATTGAGTGTTTGGTCTTCGGACAAATTTATCGTCTGAAGCGTGTACATATGCATCTGGCCATTTATAGAGCTCCTTTAGCAATGTACCAAAGGTGCTGAAACATGGTTAATTGGTTACCTAATAGATCTAAACCGGCAAGACTTAAGTAACTAGATTTAACAGAATCAAGCAGGAAATAATGACAACACTTAGTATATAATGAATTCAGGTCAGTAAATTACGTAGTTAAAGTGCCACATAAAGATAATAATAATAATAATAATAATAATAATAATAATAATAATAATAATAATAATAATAATAATAATAATAATAACAATAATAATAATAATTGCTTACTAATTCAAATGACAAGTATGCAGTAAGATTACATGATATAGTAGTAACAGATGATTACAAGTTTAACAGGAGTCAAATTTAACTATATGCCAGCCTGCAAGGCGCCCACCTGTACTACATATCATGTAATCTTGCTGCGTACTTGTCAGTTTAAATTAATAAATGAATATTACAAAATATTATACATACATACATAAACACCTAAATACAATTATTTACAGGCCCCTATAGTAATGTGTTCAAATTCTTCAGAATCAGAGTCCTGTGAAAGAATAATCATATTAGGATGAGGCTAAACGTGCCACATCTTTCAGTCCCTTCAATAAGTTCATTCATTTCAGATATTTATATGGCGCCCCTTCAAGATTTCTACTCAGAGGCGCTCCCGACTACAGCGCGGACACTGAATCGGAGTTTCACGCCGAAGCGCATGAGCAATTGCGAGTGAAGGGCTTGCCCAGGGTCCCTACGCGGCGGTTTGAGGTGGATTCGAACCCGCAACCCTCCGGCTGCAAGGCACCAAACATACCCCTACACCACTGTGCCCCACAATAAGTACCATATAGATGAATAATACCTTTTGAAGGAATCTTTGCACAGTTGCTGATCAGTTGATACTGAATCCATCCTGAACCAGACAAGACATAATAGAAGTCACCAGCATCTTCATGCACAATGCAGCCTTCCTGTTCACTGTAGTCGACGCCTTGGCACTGGGGATTGTTCGCACATTCATCAAGACACTGCTCCAGAGTCTTGCTCATCGACTTCGTACCTCCAAGGGAATAAAAGTCGGGCTGTCTCTCCCAATTCAGTGTCTGGCAAGCTACACAAGAACAAGCAGAAGAATCGTAATCATAGACTGTTCCTACCTTAAAGTCCAGCAAATGTAACGTAATATGTATCTCCTAAATTTTTCAATGCCAGAAATAGCTGCATCAGACAGATCAACTTAAATTAATCATCAAATCAGGTCCATAATAATACAATAATCAAATATAATTAATAATCAAATCAAATCCACAAGCACACTGGGCTAGGTCATTTTCAGTGTCAGGTCAGAATAATATGAAGAAGGGTTAGGCCAGGGAGACAACATGATGCAAAGGTAGAAAGTGATTATGATACCAATGCTGGTGGTTGTAAGATGGTCAGTGAACGCAGGTCTTATTGTTTACTTACCAACATATGCTGGCACCAAATTATACTGCTTGGTGACAGAGACTCAACATGTCTTGGTGTGACCAAAGTGGAACCAAACTAGTGGAACAAAAAGCTTAAAACATCATAGATTCAGTACGTCTTGGTGTGACCAAAGTGGAAGCAAACTAGTGGAACAGACACCTTGAAACATCATAGACTCAGTACGTCTTGGTGTGACCAAAGTGGAACCAAACTAGTGGAACAGAAACCTTAAACATCAGAGACTCAGTACGTCTTGGTGTGACCAAAGTGGAACCAAACTAGTGGAACAGAAACCTGGAAACATCAGAGACTCAATAAGTTTTGGTGGGACCAAAGTGGAGCCAAACTAGCTTCCTGTCCTGCCTGGTATCAAAAGCTCCCTACATCACAGTTGACAGCCCAGCAAGATAGCCTCTAGACATCATGAACCAATGCACACAAACAAACTGATCTGCAACAATTTCTTTCAAGCTTACCATCAGGTTTCAACTTAGTCATTATCGGTGTATCTAAAAAGGGACAACAGAGAAAACAGAAATCTCAAAAATCATTGCATAGGCTGTTCTCTGCAAATGTAAATCTGCGTAATGTAAGAGTGCCTTTTTGAAGTTTCTAGTCCTCAATTAGGCTGCTTACATTAAAGCCATATTCCTCACATTTAAACTCTATGAAAAAAAGCTGGTGTTAAGTAAGTCCTTTGTAGACAACTGTTCACATTTCTTCTATAAACTAAAGCAATTTCAGCCAAATGGCAGTGCAACTGTAAAAGGTGAGTAACAGAAGTCATGATAATAATGATGACCAAGATGATGACAATAATAGTAATAACAATAATCATAACTATAACAATAGGAATAATAATAACAATTACCAAACAAAGCATCAGGCAACTATAACCATTCCAGAAAGATGATCCCATAATTTTTGAATCCTGAGGATTTATTCCTACCTTAGATGAAAATGGCATAACAATTTATATAGCTCCTAGCTCAACTGAGGCATAGAAAAGGGTTCTGTAGATGAATCAGTGTTTGATAGTTAAATAGATTTAAAGGATATCATTTAGAATTAGTTTTCAGAGTGATTAAACCCTGTCTTTACTTTAGTCTGAAGAAACTTTATTGAACAATTAGCAATGCTGTTAGAAAATATTTTATACCCCTGAGGAATATCATTTAGTGTCAAAATGAAGAATAAACCACAGATTTGCGTGACATAAATGTCCAATTCCAATGTAAAAACTCTAAACAAATCTTAAATACTTGAATAATGTAACAATAACATGTATTCAACCAAAACAATTCTTAAATATTGAAGCTTCATTTAAACCACAATGCTCATCCTGAATGCATGCATGTCATATACACAATACAATACAACTGTATGTGATACTACCCTCCTTCTCAAGTTCAAAGTGCACACACATGACCATACGACAGAATATCGATGGTGCTGAGCAATTGTGAGTGAAGGACTGCCTAAGTGAAAGCTCGAACCCATGCTCTCCACATTACGAGACAAGCACTCTATCCAATCAGCTAACTTGACCCTACATATATCAACACCCCTACTTAGTAAATGCTCATTATGAATCCATGCTTATCTTTAAGCAATGCTCATAGTGAACTGATGTCCATCTTCAATCAGTGCTCATCTTGAATTCGCTCTCAGCTCGAATCAATGCCAATCTTGAAACAATATCCATCAAGGATTCACTGAATATCTGCCTTCCTTCCCAAATCTGAAGACTACTGTGGCATTTAAAACATCCATTATTCAAAATATTACTTTTCTATAATCGAACTACATCTTTCCATTTCAAATTTTTGGACACTGGCACTACAGAAGTGATTAGATTAGATTAGATTAGACTGGAAATTGTGGCAAATTTAAAGAGTCAAAGGAATGACGAAAAGTGATTGGAAAAAGACCACAACTGTCTTGAAACACGCTAAAGAAATCCGTGGCTGGACTCTGCATGCAGAACACAATACCTGGATCTTCAATCATACCATCTCCCGAGCCTTCGTCACCGGTAGCTGAACATGATTAAATTTCAAAAACACAAACGTCAATCAGTATATACCGTTTAAACAACACAGAGGCACCTTACTCGCTCACTTACTACATCTAATCTAATCTAATCTAATGACTTTTAAGTAGCGCCAATATCTAATACGCTCGTATCAATCAGAGGCACTTCAACCACTGAACACCAAAACCAAACGAAGACAAAGCGGCTAAAACCAAGTTCAAGCAGGTTTACATTTTTTCTTGGCATTACTGCGGATCGGCTGAAGCTGCTTGCGACGCTCACACAGTTTCTGCTGAGCTCTTCGTAGAGGTCTTGAAAATCCAGAGCCTAAATTACATTACCTTACAGCTTTACTTCAACCACTCAGATACTCTGAGTACAATAAAAATTATTGCAGGCGATTGCAATAGAATTTTATTTTAATACCTGTGGAGCCTATTTCGTGGTTCAAATTGTAACCTCTGTGTTAAAAGGTTCGATATTATGATTGAAAATCCTGAACAAAACTGATATTTATTCATGAATAGGCATTGGTGTTAATAAATTTTGTGTGAGTTCCGAGATAGGGCACAAAAGTGACCTACAACATGCAAACCTTTTCAGTAATCGCTGTAAATGCTATAAACAATTATCAGGTACTGGTGCTTCTCCCCCAAAGAACTCTGTGCTAAATAGACTTACAATACAATAGAAATAATATTTTATAATATAACACCTATGAAGTTTTGCAAAGGATGATTGGAGTCCGAATACAAGGGCAGAGAGTGAATTGCTGACAAACTACATAGCTCCTTAAAAAATTTCTTCTAGTTGTTGTCTCCATCCGAGTTGGCACTTCAGTTTTCAAACCTATGACCAAATCTATATGGATAATTTCAACAAGTGGCTTTCAACAGCACCTGACAAAGCTGTATTTCCCACAGGCTGTTCACCTGTCTCACTTTCATGACCTCTGCCAATCATCATCTGCTGATTCAGACAACCAACGAATGATACCTCATATGGTATTAGCCACTAGACCCATCTGACTCATCAGTTTAATCAGAATAATCATTTAACGAGAAATCGAATGATGACTTATTCCTCTGAAAAATAAAATTACACTATAATAGATTTATTGCCCTGAACATCTATACCTTCGCCATAAAACCACAATGAGGCAGGGAGACAGACAGGCAGACATAAAGGAGAGGCAGCAGAAAGAATGTTATGCAGGCAGCAAGTAGACAGCACGAATTAAACAGATAAACACAGATAAAAACACGGCAAGACTTACATCCTGAACCATCATCCTCTTCTTGAGTCGCTGAAACAAGAACAAAAATTGGATCAACTGTCTACGATACAAACATCCTAAACTGTTTTACAGACACAAACAACATTTCACCAATTTCCATTTATCAAAGTTTACATATGCAATGTTCAAGAGAAGACATGCTGGTTTGGAGGTGCTAGTATGGCTGCATGCAATGTACTGTAATCTAACAAAACATTTATATAGCACCTTTCAAGCACCTCCAACAAGTGCCTGATCATAAGCATAATCACTACGTAAAGACACCTTTGTAAGCCTCTCAACAGAAAGTGAACTGACTTACAAAACCCAAAATGAGGGACAGCTGAAATAAGAACCTCCTAGAATCCCCTAGTTCTAACCAGACTCAGCGAAGCATAACTTAACTGTCGCTGAGGGCAACATACCCAGCAATCACACAAATCATGCACATGATCTCAAAAACAAGTAAAGCTCCAATGTTCGACACACTCATTTCTTTTGCTTAGGCTATTTTGCAAACAGTGGATGAATTCCACAGTCCGAGACACAGGGTCAGTGCATCTACTCCAATGACCTAGATGTGTTATCCTGATGCACAAGACAAAAAGCAAGTTTACATATGCAACGTTCACTTCAAGTGAAACTAGTGTAAGACCGTAATATGTCGGAGAAACTTGGTCGAAATCTGAGAGATCAGGGAAACCAGAGCTCAAGGTAAAGTGAGTAAGGAAGCTGAAACAGTGCACTGAAGGGCTTGCCATATACTAGAGGCAGTACAAAATTAACAAGGTTAACTTTCAATCACTTCATTGACTCAATAGTGCTTAACTTCACATACCCTTCCAAAATCATAACAGTCACAGTAATCCAATTGTAATGCATTACAAAGCAACTTACGCATTACTGGTACTGGTTTGTCAGAGACACATCTCTTGGTCAGGTAGTAATGTCGGATGTTGGCCATGCTATAGGACTTGTTTCGATTGGCAATGGATGTGAACAGCCAGCATTCCATCGGACTCCGGCCAAAGTTGATGTCGACTGCAATACACTTCGTGTCAGTGAGGCATTCTGCTAGACAAGTGCGTGGCATCAGGATGGTATTGCTCGGAGCAGTGAAGTACATTCCGCCCACGTAATGATTGTTCGGTTTCTCTTCCCACTGCACCAGACACCCTATGAAAACAAATCAGTATAGGTAAGCTACGGTAAAGTACAGAAACATGTCAACTGCTAGCCTGAGCTGGAAATGCCTTTGAATAGATACGTTGAATGAGCGCTATTTTTTGTTTGAGTGAATGAATGAGCAAATGAAATAATCAATGGATGAATGAACGAATGAAAAAATGAACAAGGCAGTCTCTAAATAGAAGCCTCTTTATAAATGGACAGTACTGACTTACCATTATTCACCAAGGGCTTGTTTGTAAAATCTCCTGAAAAAAGAAATATTCCAGAAACATGATTCAAGAATGACAAGTTCTAGCATCAGAAATACCTCTTCATAACATATTTTGAAACTGCAAAGAATTTCTGCAAGGATTACAGATTAAATTAAGGTGATATGTACATGCTTTGAATACATCAGTGGATAAATTTAGCATCCTGAAAACAATAAATAAATAAACACGTGCGCATCAAGGACACGAAGAGCAAAGGATTGTTTTGTTTTGCAGCAGATAATGAGAGGAGAACCCCAATATTTTGGAGTGACCCCAGAATATTAATTTCACTAGCCCACTTCAATCCCTGAAGAATTTTAGCATGGGGACACCTAATTATAATCTCACATGACTTGTTTTAGGTTGCAGGTTACTATTTCTTGCCCACTCTGCTATGTGGTCAAGTTCTCAGTCAGTAGTCTCTATATCTGATACGAAATAACTTGTCTTTCTCGAATTAAATTTGGACCTAAGCAGTAACAAATAAAAATACTGAAATAATAAAACAGATAAACTCACTTGATTTCTCAACATCCACCAAGGAACATCTATCAACAAGCTCCCATTGTTCCGTGTTGGCCATAAGCAGAGGCACTAACAGCTTTGTGCGATCAGTATGGATTCGACAGACGAGGGTATCATCCAACACATTCCCAGCCCACTGAATATCGCATGCGATGCAAGAACGTTCCTGCATGCATGCATCTCGACAGGCTGATGCTGAATGGACTTCTGGGCGATGCATCCCACCCAAACTGTAGAAATAGTTTCTCTTTGTCCACACTGGACGGCACTCTGTTAACATAACACCAACTAAGGTATTGGAAGGTTTTAAAGGCAAGATCTAGATTCTAAGCTAATTTTATAACTTCTACAAATCACCACTATGAATGCAGAATGTACAAATCAATCCAAGAGCACCTGTTTGGTTTTGCGAATGCAGGCAAACTAAATAATTTTTTCCTGTTCTTGTCCTCCAAGTTTTGCTTGACAGCTCTTGCTTTTCTTAGTTATCACTCACACGTTTATGGTCAGCTTTAGTTTCCACCAAATTCTAGCTTCCTATTTTTATCATGACACCAACCAATACATCATTATGGTCAAAAGTGGGGCTAGGTTTAAGATATTTGCTTAAGATTTTTCAAGTTGGAGAACGGACACTTATCAAAATTTATGTTAAAATGAAGAGTTTCATCAGCAGTTCCCAGAGTAAATAATCACTTATGATACGATTTAATTGCTTCAGCTCTAAAATTCTTCCCTGTAGTGTTACCAAAGCACAAAATATCTTCACTTCTTAAATGCATCTTGTTTCAAAGTCAGTAACCATGCATAAGTATCAGTCAGTAACTTCCCTTTCTCACAAATCGTTTTGCAGCCAATATATGCCTGTCTTATGACTCGGTAAAGCTCCTTTGAAACTGCTTTGCTGCTAAAAGCACTACAAAAACTGTCTTCTTTACATTACATTAAATTTACATCTTATGACCAACCATTAGTGGTTCTATAATGATCATACCTGAAGCTTGAACAAGGGGTGGAGTAGTTTCCACACCTGCAAAATTCATAAAATTGAAAATTCAGTTATTATTTTAAAACCATGTATAGTTGGCATTCTCATTTTATAGCAAGAGTAGGCAATGGGGCACAAGCAGAGCAGAACTCTCAAACATCTCTCTGCCCTGGCGGGAACTTGAACTCTCAACCTCTGGGTGAACAACAGAGATGGGAAACGATTTAGTTAAATTGCTAATCAATTAGAATCAGAATTAGCTAATGAAATTTGCTAGAATCGATTAGAATTAGAATTAGCTGTTCATCTAATCGATTAGCTAATCGATAAGAATCTAATCAATGAGTCACCCAACTCTGGTGAACAATCCAACAAGCTGACCACTAGTAAGTAAGTAAGTAAGTAGTTTATTCACCACCAAATAAAGCAAAATCACAATACACAAATTGTACAAGCTGAGTGATTGGCTACCGGTGAAGTCTCATAGGACTCATCTCGCCGGTCGCTCACTAGACCCAAGAACTGCATAAAAACAAAAGATCAAACTTACTGGTCATTCCACATCTGCTGATGATAGTGTGCTGCGATGCGCCCGCGACCTTGATAACCTCTCGCAAGCTGAACGTCTTGATATGATGGTAGCAGAGGACACGCGGTCCCTCATTCATCAGGTCAACAGCGAGGCAATGAGACGACTGTATGCACTGGTTCTTGCACAGGTCAGCCGTGTTCAAATTCGCCATAAAGATTCCACCTGGCGACATGATCTGTCTCTCAACCTTCCATTGTGTGTCCGCACAAGCTGTAAATGTAAGGATTGAACATTTGGTAAAGTAATGAAATATACGAATAAAGTGGTAATGTCATTAAATGGGAATGAAACTCTTATTAATGGGAATTGAAAATGCCAACGTAAGTAACACTCCTGCTTGAAGAACAATTGGATCTTGAGAGCCGCGGTTCAATACCCCAGCCCCCTTAAGGTTGACTCAGCCGAGGGGGCAGCTGTAAAACGAGCAGGACAGATGGGCGCCTTGCATGCTGCCATACAGTTAAATTTGACTCCTGCTAAACTTGTTATCATCTGTTACTACTATATCACATAATCATGCTGCATACTTGTCAGTTTGAATCAATAAACAAATATTACTATTATTATGTAATAGATAAAGTCATCGATCGCTCTGTCTCACAACAGTTGCAGGTAAAACAGGTAACTAGAACTGTAAAATGCTGTATTGCAATGCAGTGTAGTCTAATCTAACGTTATCCCTCTCCTCTGCTCTCTCAGCAACTGGATCTTATTCTTCACACCGTTATATGTTACCCTGGGATGGGAAATCTTGGTAAGAGAGATACTGAAGGAGTCATGGAAGAAGACTAAGTTGTGTCCTAATGACTAAAGGTGTGTTATGGAAGTAATGCAGGTTCAGCCTTGGTCATGCTCCAGTGGACTGAGTCTAGTTGGAACTAGTTTCGAGAGGTGCTATATAAGTCGACTTAAACATGTCTAGGGGCATTTTCCTCCAGGTATCTTGTCTGTGAAACAAGACGTTACAATGAAAACATTAAATAAAGTTCATTTTATATCAACAATGAGTTATAACTTACATCTAGAGGAACTTAGAACGAGTCAAGTGAGGGATGAGATGGAACAACAATCTCTTTCGACAATCTCATTGAATTGCTTGTGGATAAGCTGGTGCCTACTGGGTTGTGCTTTAAAAATTTAGAGTGAATGACTGATTACTCTAAGCTGATAATTTCTAGTACACAAGGCATTAATCAATGACTATCAACATAACAGCTAGTGGTAACATAGTAGCAAGATGATAGTGGCTAAAGAAAACAATACTGAGATAAGACAATAAAGTACTAGCAGTTAATTAATTAGTGATATGATAAAAGCACGATTGCAAGGCTTAATTATTAAGCATACTTTCACTGCATGATCCTGTTGAGATCAGGATTGAATCGATGGCCATTTCTTCCCCAGTTCCACCCGACATTGCTCGCCAAATAACCTGCTCAAGGAATAATGTAATTTTAATTAGAGATCACGTTAATCGACTGGCAGGTCAGAATAACAATATATCTTTTGCCATTGCTGGTCCTGTATCCTGGAATAGTCTTCCTTTTAAAATAAGAAATGAGCTAATTAGTCTGTCACCGTCCTTGTTCCGCAAGTGCTTGAGTACAATTATTCTAATCTTACAATTTCTAGTGCACAAGGCTTCAATCAAGGACTATCAACATAACAGTTAGTGGTAACATAGTAGCAAGATGATAGTGGCTAAAGAAAACAATACTAAGATAAGACAATAAATTACTAGCAGTTAATTAATTAGCGATATGATAAAAGCACGATTGCAAGGCTGTTTTGTTTGAAAGAGGGACTTCCCTGCTTGATCGGAAGCTCTGCTGTCGAGTAGTTTCTTGAAGTTGCACTTAACAAATTTTCACTTATGTTATGTTATGTTATGTTAACATACAAAGAATGGTGTCGTTGGACTCAGAAACAGCAGATTAATATAGGACTACGAGAACAGACTAACCCGTTCGCCAGATTCCACTGAGTAAGGCACTCGTTCCAGAACCCAATTCTTCATGCTGAAATCTTGACTCTGCCAGATTTCTTTACGGGTTGAAGTCTGGCTGCCCTTCTGAGTATACATAATCATTTTGCCAACCTTGGTGCCATGGGCGGTGTAGGCAAACTCAATGCAGACAACTCCCGATGAACTGAGGTCCGGTGTTGCAAATCTGAAAATGAAAACCTAATCTAATGACTTCTCAAATGCCATATGTATTAACATCATTCATTCACTCATTACAGAGATTTATATAGCGCCACTTCAAGGTTACTACTCAGAAGCGCTCCCGACCCAACCCCGGCTAAAAGGATGGTCTTAAGGCTGCAATAAAATGCATCTGAGGGAACCCTAGGCATTGAAAGACATAATGCTAATGGGAGCCCATTCCATACCATAGAGACAACAGGGAAAACATGACGCTATCTAATAGCAATTTACCCACGAGAATGAGAAGTTCACCCTGAGTGTGTGCATATATAAATATAAATACAGATATTTACATGCACACATATAAATGCATGGCTCCTACAAGGCAATATAAGAATCACTGTGTATTGTCATGCTGCGTATGTATTTATAAATGCCAGCTATCCATATGTCCACTGCTACAAACCTCAAATTGCACCCTGACAATTTTCACACCCAATATTTTGCTTACGTAACAAGAGCCTTACTCGGATACTTGTAGCTTCTTTAGATTTTCCGGAAAGAAATAGAATTTCGACTGGTCGTAGCCACCCTCCGGACCGGCATCCATTGACGACGTTGCTCCTGACTTCCGGATCCATTCACTGCTGTCACTCTGCTGTACACCACATAGGTCGAATTCAAAGTCGCACTTGAAAATATCTATGAAACAACATGTCACGACAATACATTTTTAAAATGTACGTACGTAAATATGTATTTATATAGGCCTATGTTCTAGTATGAATGTTTGTACATGATGCTATTAATTACCAATTTCTGTCGTGCCAGTGTCTAATATAGATGTCATCAACTAATGGGGCACCAAAAGCAAGTCATTAATCAGGTCAATACCCAGAAGGTCAGTCCTCTGAGACAGAGTGGTATGCCAGCTGAAAGGCATTGGAAAAGCTCAATACATATCTGTGTATGTACCGGTAGTCATGTATCTATGTAACCAGACACTTAATTGCCCACACAGGTGCTATTACAAGTGGAGTAACAGTTCATAATATTAATGCTGTGATAACTGGCCTTTAACACTCATGAAAACCCTGTCTTCCATTTAACTTCTGGGAAGTCAAATGGGAGGCACAGGGTCTTCATAATGGTGAAAATTGAGTGGCCAGAATGGTCCACCAGGATCCACACTTAGTTCCTTGCAAACCTGATCTTGTTTCCCTCCACCTTTTTATTAACTTGGAGGGGGCATGACCGGCATTGTCTCACCTTGGTCTGCTCTTGTATAAGTGGGACTTGTCTAAAACTGCCGGTTTTGCTAAGGGGCCGTCCATAAAGTACGTCACGCTATTTTTGACCATTTTTACCCCCCTCCCCTGTCACAAACTGTCACAAAACTCGGACCCCCCCTAAAGTACGTCACACTTTCAACATAGAAATAATAATACTTCCGAAAGCAAGGCTAATACATAAACAAGGCTTTGCAACAGCATTATTACTAGCGCTCCTAGCGAGAGGAATCGTGAAAAATACATTCAGGAGATATGCATTTCATGCTATTTTGACATAAAACTAATTAAAATGTTTCAGAAAATTTTTGAAAATTATTTTTAAAGCTATGAAATTCTACTAAAAAAATAAAAAATAAATTATAAATAAAATATAAAAAAAAATAAATGTGTGACGTCACACATGGCCTGACCCCCTCCCCTGTCACAAACTGTCACACTTTCTTAAACCCCCTCCCCTGGAGCGTGACGTACTTTATGGACGGCCCCTAAAAGGGTACAAATCCAAATGGAAATTGCTTAAAACTAAAACAAGTAATACAAATTTACTATAGATTTTTATAGTAAATATTCCTAGACCTATCTGGATATTTATGTAGCATTTATCGCTGATTTTGTACAATTTACAACTTGGCAGATAACGATAAACAGCTCCAGTTTCTCAGTTATTGGATTTAGCAGTTTCCAAAGATTTCTGGGCAACACATCGTAGTCAAATAGGAGCTGATAAACCACATCAAATGGGATATTTAAACGTAACTACTGATATGTTATACATTATTAGGCCTACTTCGTCAGCATAACGAATATCTTTTCCTATTTATGGTGGTGTCATAATTATAATATAAATAGTGTGGTGCTTCTGCGGCGGAAAATGCCGCCATGCAGCGCGAGAAAACTTACTTCTGTAGCGGAAATATTTTCGAATTTTATTTACTGACGACTCTAACCCTAACCGACCGTCACAGTGCCTAACCTGACCCTAACTGACCCCACGACTTAAATTTATAGTAGAAACGCATTTTGAACAATGCGCATGCTCCAAGGGTTGCGCATGCGCAAAGCTTTTCCGCCTTCGACGCAGAAGATTTATCAATATAAATAATCGAATGCAACATACAGAGATAAGGTACATTACTACGTACTTCGTTAAGTCTTCATACAACCCCCCCAGACGTTACGTAAACAGAAACCCGGCACTTGTGACAGATGCATATTAATATTTTTGACCAGTTTACGGCAAACTTAGAGTATCGTGCCTGAAGGATTATGCAGTATCTTTGGGCATGCTGGACGGACGACGGAAGTTACCAGATTTTCTAATGACGACACTAACCCTTAAACGGTAAACCCAGGGTGAGAACCCCCCCCCATAGTCTTTCTTAGGCTCCCGTGGTAAAGTCTACATTTACACCCAAACTGCACATAAATCAACGTCTAACCCCCCCAGTTATTTTTTACAATTCCCATACTGGACTGTAAACCGTAACCATGACCCTAACCGCCCCTCACTACGCCAGTAAACTTTAATACGCACTATAATCCTTCAGCACCCGATACTATAAGCTTGCTCAGTTTACGAGATCAGTACATCAATCTTGTCCTTTCTCATGCTCGAGATATCCCATCGAATTCGTTCCGTTTTCTTACCTTCTGCGGCTTTCACAGTGGGACTGATCGTCACGAAAGCCATAAGGATCCAGGCAGCCGATAGGATCCCCCATGGCCACAGTCGACAACGGAAGGACGCCCTTAAAACCATCGCTTATTTGTTTCAAGCGTAATACTTCGCACGCAAACACACGCAGCCGATAATAGACTATTATCGAACGCTACGCCTACACTGGTCTGCTAGCTATTAATTAACTCATTAATTGTTAATTACATCCTTCGTTGATAATTATTGTACAAATCCTTGGCAACGTTTAAATCCTGGCGAAAAGAATTACGCCGTTGCTATGACGTCATGGTGACGTCGAAAGTTGCATTTCTCAAATTATTCAGCGCTAAGATAATTTTATGCTTCATTTGAGACGTTTACAATTACGGTTAATAGCAGGGGCAGAGACTTAGGGGGGACAGAGGGGACGGTTCCCCCCCAAACTTGAGGTGAGGGGACGGAGCTGCTTAGGCCTATATCACCCCAAATATTTCTGAAATATTTCATGAATATAATGATAATAGCTACCCGAGTGACAGCTGGTTCTTATCAGCACTCAAATAATAGAGCAATTTTTTTCAGATGACAGCTTAAAATGCTACCATTACAGTGTGGAAATTCAAAAAATTTAAATAGGCGAGGGGCACATCCAAACCCCTACCCCTGCTCGGCGCTGCGCGCATCACCGATCGTCCCTCGGCCGCTCCTTTACCGGTCCCCCCCCAACCCAAGACCAAGTCTCCGCCTATGGTTAATAGGCTAAGTAAGATAGGGCCTACATACGCTTTTAGTGCGGCAGTGCCTATATCGTTCCATCCAACTGCAGTCCAATTTCTGTTTTAAAGTGTTCAAGCTTGGTGCAGATAGCCTACTATTTCCTGTGGTAGCCGGTTCCAGTGACCCAATTTTTATAAAGAATATAGGCTACTTATAATACTTAGGCCCCTGCAGTTACTTACTTTTACCATTCTTTGGTCAACTACGAATTTTCTTATGTCTAATCGCACCCGTTTATGGTACAGTTTTAGACTGTCTTCCCAGATTTCCAGTTGTTGCCTTCTTGCACGGCGAATGTTTTTCATATAGGCCTAGGCTATATATTTTTGAGGCCAGGTAGAAATTGTAGCTAGGTCCATAGGCGCAACCACCCTATGGGACCCGTGGGACGCGTCCCCCCCAACTTTCGAACAGGTTGGGACCGCCGTGGACGCGTCCCCCCAACTTTCGAACAGGTTGGGACGGTCCCCTCCAACTTTTGAAAATCGTGAGGCAAACAAGAGCCCAAAATGCACTCCATTTGGTATCAAATGCTCAAAATTGCGTCGGCTTCTGGGGCTCCGCCCCAGACCCCAATTGGGGGGGACTTACGACGCTTCCCATACCGCCTATAGTCGTTAGGAACTTCTTGCCTTCTGCAATCTCTCCCCTGCACATGTACCATTAATGCCAATATACTACAAGGCTCTGGCCTTGGACCTACTGATTTTGTCGTAGCCATTTCTAGCCTTAAACCTAAATACAGTAAAAACCGTCTCCCTAAATATGCCGACGATAGCTACTTGCAAGCTGGTCCCTGCTTCCTGCATTGACAGGACAGCACTTCTTCTGAACTTGACCATATCTCTAAGTGGGCAATGGGCATCCATTAGCAATCTTAAATTAAACCATGCTATGACCAGAGAAATGGTTGTCAAACGACCGAGGTCCAAACCTATTGCCCTCCCTCCTCTCATCCCTGGCATCGAGCGGGTACAGAGATGGTTATTTTGGGCGTCACTATCTCTGATCGGCTTTGGGGCACACATGGACAAAATATGCTGCAAACCCCGAAAATCCATGTTCGCGCTATGTGTTTTGGTCGCCCACGGGCCACGGTCACCACGGTGAACGTCTCTTTTACATTGTTAGAGCTACTATCCTCGCACGGCTACGTTATGCCTCCTCTGTTTGGTGGGGATTTGCCACTGTAGGGGAACATAAACGCCTTAGCGGTATTCTGATAAAAATGACCCGTCCAGGCTTCCTCCCTGCCGATGTTCCTAGTTTTGACAAACACGTACTGTTCTAGAGCTTATTCTACTCTTTTCCGTTCAATATTCTTAAACCCTTGTCACTTCCAGTTTATTCATGTAGCGTAATAAAGTCATATTTTTCACAGATCTAGATGGATTAGGTACTTTTATATCGAAATCATCGGTGAAAAATTTTAGGTAAATAAAAGCCCAAAATGTACTAAATTTGGCATCAAATGCTCAAAATTGCTTGGTTTTCTGGGGCTCCGCCCCAGACCCCGATGGGGGAGCTTACGACGCTCCCCATACCCCTAGTCGTTAGGGGCTTCTTGCCTTCGGCAATCGCAGCTTCGCGCCTTCGGCGCTCGCAATTCCCCCTACCCCACTCACACATTCTAGTAGGTCCCCCAACTTCTGGACCGTGGTTGCGCCCCTGGCTAGGTCTAAATAAGATCTCCCTCATTCTTCTTGTTGAAGACTTTTTCTCTACATCTTTATAAATTATCAACATTACCCTATTGTCTAAATAAGATCCCCCTCATTCTTCTTGTTCACTTTTCTCTACGTCTTTATAAATCCTCAACATTATTACTGTACTAGGCCTAGTCTAGCCAGAGGCGTCTATTCCCCCCCTAAATCATTGGAGCAACTACCCCTCCGCCCCCTTCCCATGAAATGGAACGACATTAAAAAAATTTGAATTCCCCTAATTTCGCAACTAGGTCTTTCCCCCCCCCCCCCTATTTCTGGGATGGAGAATTTGCTCCAAGGTTTAGGCTTACATGGTGTAGACGCCCCTGAGTCTAGCTACTTCGTAGCACAAGACTGGAAAGGGGTCATCCATTTAGTAGTACGTAGTTACGTACGCATGGAGGGGAGGGGTAGGCTAACCCAAATACATTTAATTGCTTAGGCCTATGCTTGTGTACGCACAGGAAGGGTGTAAACCTCGATGATACTTTGTCTATATTGGCCTAATGGCCTTCCTTCAAATGAGTCACAGTTAAGCGATCAGGTAATTACTACAGAGAGAACTAAGTAGGGCTGTGGGAAAGGATCACACACTGATCGAGAGCGCTGCTGATTTTTGAGCGGCGCTATATAAATGTTCGATTACAATTACAATTGCAATGCAGCTTCACAATTTCACATAAAGGTATACAGTGAATCGTAATTTCCGTTTCAAGCAGGCCTTTTTCGATCACTGAAGGTCGGCATTTGAATTAGGCCTACTAGTTTAAACCTACCAGACAATTCATGTAGGTTCTACAGCAAGTACAAATCTCTCTGACTTTTTAAGAAATGAGACAACGCGTGCAATGAACTTACTTACTTAGTTTGCGAACTGATGACGTAAATTTGATAAAGCCGTCATCTCGCTATTGTTGTTTTGATGACGTCATCTTTGGATCGATTGTTTCGTGTCATGGGAACGAGTCTATCGAGCGTTATTTGGAAATTCGACGTGAAGGCGACCAGACATAGACCTAATGGAAAACATTTCGAGGAAAGAATATCGAAATTCGGGTTAGAGCTTTTGTAAAGGAGAATTAACCGAGTGAGGTTATTCCTATTAAACAAGCTCAGTGTTAGAGCTTTTGTAAAGGAGAACCGAGTGAGGTTATTCCTATTAAACCAGCTCCGTGTTATAGCTTTTGTAAAGGAGAACCGAGTGAGGTTATTCCTATTAAACCAGCTCCGTGTTATAGCTTTTGTAAAGGAGAACCGAGTGAGGTTATTCCTATAAAACAAGCTCCGTGTTAGAGCTTTTGTAAAGGAGAACCGAGTGAGGTTGTTCCTATATTAAACAAGCTCCGTGTTAGAGCTTTTGTAAAGGAGAACCGAGTGAGGTTATTCCTATAAAACAAGCTCCGTATTAGAGCTTTTCTAAAGGAGAACCGAGTGAGTTATTCTTATTAAACAAGCTCCGTGTTAGAGCTTTTGTAAAGGAGAACTGAGTGAGGTTATTCCTATAAAACAAGCTCCGTGTTAGAGCTTTTGTAAAGGAGAACCGAGTGAGGTTATTCCTATTAAACAAGCTCCGTGTTAGAGCTTTTCTAAAGGAGAACCGCGAGTGTGAGGTTATTCCTATAAAACAAGCTCCGTGTTAGAGCTTTTTGTAAAGGAGAACCGAGTGAGGTTATTCCTATAAAACAAGCTCCGTGTTAGAGCTTTTGTAAAGGAGAACCGAGTGAGGTTATTCCTATTAAACAAGTTCCGTTTTAGAGCTTTTCTAAAGGAGAACCGAGTGAGGTTATTCCTATTAAACAAGCTCCGTGTTAGAGCTTTTCTAAAGGAGAACCGAGTGAGGTTATTCCTATTAAACAAGCTCCGTGTTATAGCTTTTGTAAAGGAGAACCGAGTGAGGTTATTCCTATAAAACAAGCTCCGTGTTAGAGCTTTTGTAAAGGAGAACCGAGTGAGGTTATTCCTATAAAACAAGCCCCGTGTTAGAGCTTTTGTAAAGGAGAACCGAGTGAGGTTATTCCTATTAAACAAGCTCCGTGTTAGAGCTTTTGTAAAGGAGAACCGAGTGAGGTTATTCCTATAAAACAAGCTCCGTGTTAGAGCTTTTGTAAATGAGAACCGAGTGAGGTCATTCCTATAAAACCTCCGGGTTAGAGCTTTTGTAAAGGAGATCTGAGTGAGGTTATTCCCATTAAACAAGCTCCGTGTTACAGATTTTGTAAAGGAGAACCGAGTGAGGTTATTCCTATAAACCCTTCGGGTTAGAGCTTTTGAAAAGGAGAACCGAGTGAGGTTATTCCTGTAAAACCTTCGGGTTAGAGCTTTTCTAAAGGAGAACCGAGTGAGGTTATTCCTATTAAACAAGCTCCGTGTTAGAGCTTTTGTAAAGGAGAACCGAGTGAGGTTATTCCTATAAACAAGCTCCGTGTTAGAGCTTTTGTAAAGGAGAACCGAGTGAGGTTATTCCTATTAAACAAGCTCCGTGTTAGAGCTTTTCTAAAGGAGAACCGCGAGTGAGGTTATTCCTATAAAACAAGCTCCGTGTTAGAGCTTTTATAAAGGAGAACCGAGTGAGGTTATTCCTATAAAACAAGCTCCATGTTAGAGCTTTTGTAAAGGAGAACCGAGTGAGGTTATTCCTATTAAACAAGCTCCGTTTTAGAGCTTTTCTAAAGGAGAACCGAGTGAGGTTATTCCTATTAAACAAGCTCCGTGTTAGAGCTTTTGTAAAGGCGAACCGAGTGAGGTTATTCCTATAAAACAAGCTCCGTGTTAGAGCTTTTGTAAAGGCGAACCAAGTGAGGTCATTCCTATAAATTTAAACCACCGGGTTAGAGCTTTTGTAAAGGAGATCGGAGTGAGGTTATTCCCATTAAACAAGCTCCGTGTTAGAGATTTTGTAAAGGAGAACAGAGTGAGGTTATTCCTATAAAACCTTCGGGTTAGAGCTTTTGAAAAGGAGAACCGAGTGAGGTTATTCCTATAAAACCTTTGGGTTAGAGCTTTTGTTAAGGAGAACCGAGTGAGGTTATTCCTATAAAACCTTCGGGTTAGAGCTTTTGTAAAGGAGAACCGAGTGAGGTTATTCCTGTAAAACAAGCTCCATGTTAGAGCTTTTGTAAAGGAGAACCGAGTGAGGTTATTCCTATAAAACCTTCGGGTTAGAGCTTTTGTAAAGGAGAACCGAGTGAGGTTATTCCTATAAAACCTTCGGGTTAGAGCTTTTGTAAAGGAGAACCGAGTGAGGTTATTCCTATAAAACCTTCGGGTTAGAGCTTTTGTTAAGGAGAACCGAGTGAGGTTATTCCTATAAAACCTTCGGGTTAGAGCTTTTGTAAAGGAGAACAGAGTGAGGTTATTCCTATAAACCTTCGGGTTGGAGCTTTTGTTAAGGAGAACAGAGTGAGGTTATTCCTATAAAACCTTCGGGTTGGAGCTTTTGTAAAGGAGAACCGAGTGAGGTTATTCCTGTAAAACAAGCTCCATGTTAGAGCTTTTGCAAAGTAGAACCGAGTGAGGTTATTCCTATTAAACAAACTCCGTAATAATTGCATGCGGCAGTTCTGCACACCCCATCTCTTACTTGAGGCAGGGCTCGTGATTCAGCTGGTACTACTCACTTAGGAACCCATAGACATCTTTAATACATGTAGCTTTCAAGCATTGGCGTAATTAGGGAGTTTACGGGTTTACCCCACCATCACAAAATAAATAATTGACGAATTTTTGAAAATTATTTTTTTCTAAAAGAGACCATGTCCAATAGAAATCCACGACCCCAAATTGTTTCCTGGTAGGCCCTAAGTGGTTTAAACATTAATTATTGTCAAGTTCATGAATGAGATTACAAACATCGGACCATTGAAATTACAAACATTGGCCCCCATATCGCAATACATGTACAATCAAATTAACGCTATTAGAAAGTCATCCACAAGTATCCTACAGTTAGGCTACTTATCTATCCATACTAACAAGAATCAAAGCACTGAATTCCTACTAGGCCTAGGCCTACATCTGCATATAGTTTGACAAAGAATGTCATATGATATACGATTCAATATTTATATGGAGAATCTATTTCCTATAGTGACATGGTGACCACAATTATAGAGATTCCTATCAAAGCTGTGAAAAAGCAACAGCTGTTATTTTATGCTAACAAATGCGAGTTTAGCAAAGCAAGAGATCTACAGCAAAACAAACATAAAATCAAACCAAAATGCAAACTCTGAGTTGCAACAAAACCACACCATAAAAGAAGTGGTACATAACTTAACATTATTACCTACGTATAATTATGGAGCTGTTGAACGACACTGTGCATAACGAATATGAATAGTGTCGTCCTCAAGTCGGGCTCTGAAATGGAACTGCCCGTAAACTGCAATGGCGCAATTCAATTACCTAAATAATATTACCTAAATAGTTAAAGTAACTAAGCCTTAATGGCTTCTCCGATATAATCGCCCCATCTCTATACCAATTAACTAGCAGACAATGAGCTTTTTGAAAACTCTCCCAAGCATTTCAGATGCATTACCTATGAGTAAAATCTCACCATAAGTTAGTTTACTACACTTATAATAGGCAACACACACACACACACACACACACACGTATAACGCCAGCGTCATTGTGCGAATGAGAAAAAAGTGGTTGTATCCAACCAGGAGCAATACGATATTCTCCAAAATGATAGTTTGCCTATGCACATGCACTCTGCCGGTTATACTCTTATAACCATTATTCCTCAACATAGTTAAGGTAAAATTAAAATTAACTAGCCTTGGCAGCCTGTTTATGAAGCACAATACATGTGAGACAGATAGATGAGAGACTATTTCATGGATCAAATAAAGTTTGGTTAAATGCCAAAATATCAATAAACATATTAGAAAGTGAAAAATTACACGGTCTTACCTAAAGTGGCAAACATTGTCTTACCGAAAAGTCTTGGTTTAAAAAAACAAGGTCCGATAAAGTGAGATGAGGTGAGGTAAGGTATGTAGTCCCTCACTTGCCACAGTTGAAGTCTCTTTCAACAGTACAATTACTGTTCTCAGAGGAATAGTTCAAAGAGTTCAGAAATATAATAATAACAATTTAAATTTAAAAAATTAAAATACTAGTAATACTAATGTGGCAAACACTGAAGAAAGCTTTGCATATACATATGTGAATTAACGATTACTTAAGGTTCCCCACTCTTTTAAATGTGGTTTGAAATTTGAACCCACCACACTGCGTAATAAGGTCAGCACTCAACCACTTATTCAGTTATTGTGCAACACAAGGAAGTAACATGGCAACTCTGCTATATCAATCTTTACCCACAAACTGTAAAAAAATCCTATTACCGGTAGTAAAATTGACTGAAGCACTTTCCCAGTTTCTGAAAGAAGCAGAACAACTTGTTAATCGCATGCATACTACACTTTCCATATTTCTGATAGTTCTTTGCTAAGATATTTCTAACCTTATGTAATTGTAATTATGTCCATGACCATCAAAAACAGAAAACCAGCCACTCATTCAAAAATCACTGCAAAATCAGCCATTTATCACACACAGCAGTTTTACAGCAGCTTTTCATGCCACAATAGAAAACGGGATGAGATCTGAAATACTACACTGGGTTTGGCCTAGTCTTTGTATAAAGATATGCATCAACTATCTGAATAGTAACATTGAAACTTCAAAGAAAAACTAAATGAACAAGCATGAAACTTGATAATAACCTGACGATGAAAAATACACATAATTATGTGAGGTGCTCCATCAAAACCAGGCACATGAAGCATTTTTGTGAAAATGAGATTCTTTCATTTTATTTTAAAACGTGAAATCACGCTTCTAACAATGTGAAACAAGCTGCATCTATTCGCTAGATGGCAATTGTAGAAGGCGATATATTTGGCTTTAAAATGTTGTTTTTATTTCTTTCTTTCAGGATCTTCTATAATAATGTGATTTTAGCAGATTAAAATGTAAATTTTTTCATCCAAATAACTTTTTGGATAAAGTAATAATTATGTTACACGAATTTGATTCTAACTCGAAGCACACAATTTTGATCCAGCAGGTCACTTAGGGCCATTTTCTCAAAATTTTATTTTGAAACATGCGCCTGGTTTTGATAGAACACATCACATACATATGACCATACAAAACATTAACATACAAAAGACCTACATACAGGAAAATTCATACGCACCGTAACAGTAAAAAGGTTTGCTAGTTACATCATTGTTGACGAAATCTTTAATCTCAAAAATGAATTTAGCAAGCCAGTTGAGCTAAAAGCACTGCACGAACCGAGCCCATATCTGCAAGCCAATTCATCAATGGAAACCAGATGTAGAAGTAACAGTGCATTTGTATACCATCAGTTTCTCAAGAAAGCTGGGTACATGACCCAGTTTCAGACCACAGTCCGGTATCAACAGGAATTACTCATCGTGGGAACATTCAGCCACCTATAAATGCTCTGTCACATAATTGGTCACTGTATGGGTTACACGTATTTCCAAAAAGAGTCTCATTGATGTAAGTGGCCATCCAAGAACTAGCAACCATTCCTTACGGGTTACGAGATTCAACGAATAATATTGTTTATTTACAAGCACTGGGATTTGAATTTCAAACAAGAGGTCAAAGGTAAATGCATCGATTGGCTATTTTCCACCGATCCACCCTATGTAGGGAGTAGATATATATTTTACCACCATGTTTTACAATATAGATTTCATTTGTGTTGGAACTTGCACTGTAATGCAAAACTTAAAGAAGTGCATGTGCACTTTCGCAGAGTTGGACAAGTTGTGACGCTGTTGGTCAGTAACAACTACCTGTATATCTTTGAGGTGATTTGGTGCAACTTGATCATAGACCAATCAGTTACAACCAGTTTATAACATGAGATCAGAATGGAGATTTAACTGGATTCAGAATCGTTTGACCAGCTGTAGGAAAAGAGATGTTCACGTTGAAAGTGTCCGAGTATACTGTTAGGAATCTTCATTTGACGAGTTTTCGTTCCCATTCTCGTTCTCCGCTTCTTGAATCGCCTCTTGAACGTTCTTGTACGATGAAAGACGTGACACACAGGGAGTGTGGTTCGGACTGCTCACCACCGACGTATAGCCGCTCTCACAGTCCAGACTTCGATTCCGGCCGCAATCAGCCCGGATCATCAAACTGCTCGCTATACTCGCACAGGACGGCGTTGGTCGATACACTGAGGAATTGTCGCCGTCTTGTCCAAGCATAGTAATGTCAGTGTATGCGCTGCTCGCAATGCTTGCGCTGGATGGCACCGGTAAGTAACCTTGCGGTTTATCATCAACATCCATGCGATTTAATCTTAACTTGACATTCGGGGTCTCGGCAGACTCTTGCTTGCAGCAGCAACAGCAGATGGAATGAAACGTGACCACAACTTTCGAGATGACACGATCGACTGGTTCCAGCGAGTGCATCCACTTGTACGGAAGGAAGTTCCACGTGCGTAGCTTCAGCGGAAGCCATGATGGGCGCTTCCTCTGCAGCACGTTGACGACGACAACAAATGCACTGATCGCCAAGACGATTGCCATAACAACGGAAAACGTCACCGATCCCGCCATTGACAGTCCAAACACAGCAAAAGGGAGAATGAAGAACATGAATGCGACATAGAACACGGCAAACCACCTGTAGCGTGCCGTCGTGTTGCCCATAATCTTGGCCAGCCGAATCGGTACGCGCATCACCGGAATGGGGTAGAAGAGCAGAATACCCGAGAGGTTAAAGAACAAGTGACAGAGAGCAATCTGTAAGCCCGCCCTCAGCTGGCTGTCAGAAGCTGCCAGTGCCGCTAGAATGCCTGTAGTTGTAGTCCCTATGTTCGATCCCAGAGTCAGCGGGTACATGCGCTCGATCTTGATCACGCCAATGCCAACCAGTGGTGTGAGAGCAGAGGTGAAAACGGAGCTGCTCTGGACGAGGATTGTCATTACAGCCCCGATGAAAATTGCAATGTATCCAGTGAAGTAGGAGAGACGACCGGGAAGATCGTAGTTGATCACCTTCTTGACGACGGTCATCATGCTCGTTCGAAGTGCCGAGTTGAGCAGCTTCACCATAAGGATGAGGCAGCCGCAGAGCAGGACCAGAGAGATGACTAGAAGAATGGCACCAACAACACCATCTCCAAGCCCAGTCCCGTAGAACAGGAAATGACCTGTTTAATCACATAAACACAAGTATATATATCAAACAAGAACTAAGAACAATATAAAGCAGAGTCACGAATGAACACATGTAAAGTAAGAAAATGTAAGTTCTGACAGAACAAGATATGGTGCAGTTATGGTAAAAAATTAATCAATAAGGCAAATCACAGAATGACACAGTAAGGCATGTCACAAAATTATACGACAAGGCATGTGACGGATACAACAGCATGTAACAGAAGCTAAAGAAACAGAAAACTAAAGCAAGCAAACATTAATGAATTCAGGCATATCATACCGGTAGTTCACATTTAAATCCCATTGGACCGTTACTGAGATCATTTAATTGAAGTTAAGCAGTTCTAATAGTGTCAATCGAACAAGAGGTTAAGTTTTCTGTTACAAGCTGCATGGCTCAGATGTAGTTCTTAATTTTTACAGACTGAATATCGCATGAAGACTTGAACCAAGAATTCTGAGCTAAAGAGCTAATATGCTAGAATTCAGCCAACTTTGTCAAGACATTTTGCTAAGGTCTTTGCATGGCCCCATTTGGCCTCTAGACCACATTTTTCATTCACAGATTCAGATTTATTGTGCACCATAAGTGTTTAAAAAAAAAATAAATAAACACACAGAATACAGTCATGGTGAAATTTGATAATGTTTCCTATATCGAGTTCAGAGATGCACAAAATCCAGAAATAATAAGCATACTAGATGTCTGCCTGTCCTCAGACGTTAAAAAGAATTTGAAAAATCATCCTGCGGGCCACATGCCCACCCGAACTTTCATTACACGCAAATTTGAATCTACTCGATGGTTAGCAATCTAGTTCTTTTATATTCTTGCAACAACATCGACGGGTGGCCATGTTTTTAGCGCCACCTACCGAAATGCAGTGAGTCTAGTTCATAGCATAAGACAGGCAGCCATGTTCTTAGCAGTGCCACCTACCGAAAGGAAATGAGTCTAGTCAACAGGGTAAGAGGAAAACTTCACTTCATGAACGACTTAACTTTTTCTAACAATCATCTCATGGGCCGCATGCGGAATGAGTCTAGTTTATTATGACCTTCATCACGTATAGGATTTTAGAACAAACACCTACCGAAATGAACGGAGTCAAATTAGTACAACGGGAAAAGTTCACTTCATGACATCTTTCACTTCTTCTTCATTATTTAATCAATTTTAAATAAATATATAAATCAATATACTCAAGTTCCTTCGCTTCAAGAAGAAGCAACAACTTACAATGCTCATCTCCAATCAACTTGGAAACATTTCTCTCTTCCGTTGAATTAATCCAATATGTCACATTTCCTCCGTCAGGTATCAAGTCAGTCACATTTTCTAGTACCATTACTTTGCTGTAATGACACCATTCCTGTAAAATCAAACACATTTGATGTTACAACCCACTGACCTCCTAACTAACTCAACCCAACTGACCTCACAACTGATAGAACTTAAAAAATCGAATGACAGATTAACAGATTGATGCCTTTATTTCTAGAGTACCGAGTATGAGACCACTTGTCAATCATTTATTGATTATTGTTTTTTTTAAACTTCTGTTGGCAAATAAATGAATAAATAAGAAGACCAAACAAAATTTAACAGAAAATGAATGCCACTCCTACACTCCACTACAGGACAAACTTGCCTGTTAAGTAATATTCAAAAGGAAAACTGGACCAGCATTCATCATGTCATAGTAGAGGCACTCACTTATAAAAGAGAACATTGAAATGCAAAAAAGCAATGCTCAGTTGCTCACCTTGATTAGACTCTTATCTTCATACTGTGGATCCTTCTTGGCTATGCCTTCGATAACTTTCTTGTCAAGCTGTTCAAACATTCACAAGCAACATTATAAAATTGGACCAGTCAGTCATTCAGTAGTGGCCCGTCACTTTGGCAAAAATGCATGCAAGCATGTACATACGAATGAAACTTTGTGTATATGTATGCGTGCATACCTTATATGACTAAAAGTGAATATGTATGTACGCACATATGTATGGTTGCACATATTTACGTACAGATATATATATGGGCAATATGTAGGTTTTTATTTATGCATGTATGTATGTACAATTGTACATGTATGTATGTATATAATATGGTATGTAATACAAATGCAGATGGACGAACGTGCGTCGACCAAATCAAATCCAAAAAAGGAATAGGCATCGCATAGATATTTTTGTTAAATGGCAAGTATACAGCATGTCACTACTCACTACTCTACCTATGGCAGCTATTTCAATTTTCTTACTTACATCTATTGTATTTTCGTTTATTTCATAACTTGCTGTCAAGACGCAACAAGTAACATCAATGCATGATTATGCAGTTATAGTATTAGAGACTATAGTACTATTATAGCTTTAGGCCTAGATAATGCACTGTTCAGCACTATAATTGTTATAGTTCTAATGGGGCAAATTGGATTGGATTATAGTATTGAGAGTGAGGCCAATCGACAGCGAGGATTCAGACAGCTGGTAGCAAAGCAGGCAAGCAGACAATTATTATTGCAGTGACAACATCGATAATCAGTCATGACTGACAAGAAGAAAAACACGATATTCATGAAAAATCTCCACCTAAAAAGCTAAAGTTGCATCACAGTGTTCTTTCAGAAAATTTCAACAGTATGTATAATATCACATGATATCATATGCATATGTCATACTGTACTTTTATGAGTCACTCCGAGTCATTGTATGACTATGAGCGGTGGAGAGGGGATGGGTGGGGATGGCAGGAGGGGTGTGCATCCAATATTTTAAGCATGTGGGTGCCCCTGATCTAATACATACACACATACATATATGGCTCTACATGCCTAATATAACCTCTCTCACATAAGCTTCAAAAGTGCTGCACTCATTAGCCTATACAGATAATATATATGTATTTGTGTGTGTGTGTGTGTGTGTGTGTGTGTGTGTGTGTCTGTGTGTCTGTGTGGTGTTACAGTTGTTTAAGAACAATCCATCTGTAAGTCAACACTGCTCAGACTTGAAAACTACTATTTCAGGATGATGACCACAACCTGAGATCCTCCGGAAAACAAATTACTTTTTTCTGTTATCACATTTTTACATTTTAAATAAACGTTACCTGCACAAATTTCGCTGTCAGTGGTTTCGTCAGGACCTGTAGCATGTCCTGATTTCCGCCTTTGAACCCAGACTCAAGGTCACACAAACTCACAATAGCATCCGTCATGTAGTACATGTACCCTGATCAAACCAGAGAATAAATAAATGTAAATGTACAGCGCAGTGCGTTTGTCAGGCGCTTCATTAACCCTTTAACGACGAGCCGCTTATGGTTTCCCATACATTTTAGTACACGCTCATCGGTTAAGGGTTAAAGAAAAGATATTATTATTATTATTATTATTATTAAAACATCCCGTATTCCCATCTTAAGACTATCCTTTTCGGCCAGGGTTGGATCAGGAGCAACTCTGGGTAGTTACCTTGAAGGGGTGCTATATAAATCCATGAATAAATATGAATGTTGTGGTAGTAGGAGCCACAAAAAATTCAGCACAGAGAAGATTGCCTTACAACCCAATCTTGGAGAAGTAGCCAGATCTATACATTTATATAGCATCTTTAAAACTTCTCAACGGTGATAACAAGAGTGATCAGTGGTCAATAACTGGTTACTGTACCTTGTGATTCAGATCCTGTGAAGAGGATATTAAAATTTTAATGTCATGTCCAGCGGTTTACACAACGGTAATTAAACTAAACTGAAGTTGACATACCCCTATCAAAGAGCTTTCCATATCATCATAGTTGCAAAATTGACCTTACCTATAAACTAAGTTCAACCACTTACCTGTTGCCACTTCGATGGGCAGTAGAACAATAACAGAAAGCCAGTTGAACATATCGTGGACCGTGGCACCAGCAAAGGCGCGACGAAACTCATCACGGTTTGGTGACTGTGCCAGCGACACAATCGTATTCGTAACTGATGTTCCAATGTTTGCGCCCATGATGATCGGTATTGTCGGCTGGACCTCCAGAACTTTAAACAGCAAACGGGCACAAACCCGTACTTTCCGAATTACATGCTGATTGACCCAACCAATTGACTACTCTACCCGACATTTATTACATGCCTTCCAGAACCTCTCAGTTTTGGCATTTAAAACACAAAAATAACACAGTTCTAAAACAGCATGAAAAAGGTTTACACCGATGGAATAGATTAGATTCAGTTAATCTAATCTAATCTGGAAACTTCTTTAGCGACTATATTGTGTACCTCTTGTAGATAATTTACAGCGAAAGACGTTTATTGTTAGAATGTTGTACTCGTATTGACATTAACTGTTGATTGTTGTTAAGATGTATGTACACAAGAGTGCGGATATGCAATTGGTTTTAATAAAGAATATACTTACTTACTTATATGGAAAAGCAAAAAGGCATCGGTCCACGGTCAATTTCAAGCAAAATCGCATACAGAACCTCATTCTCCAAATTAGATTAGAAAATAGGATTAGTTGAGTGCTCACTTCCAGAGGCGACCATTGCCACAATGATCGAGGTAGATGTGCTTGAACTCTGAACAAGAACGGTTGCCAAAACACCGATCATCAGACCAGCGATCGGATTTTTCAGTAGCGTGGAGTCTGACAACGCAGTGCCTGAAACCACAACGAATTACGGAAATTTAAAGAACACTATCAGCTTCCACAACACTTATATGTAACATAATCTCATTGTACAACAGAATTTAGTATAATACAGCACATTTGTCAGGTAATGAAAAATGCACTATATTAAGTGTCCCGATCCAAACATTTGCCACGGCTCAAGATAGCCTTATACGGAGGCTCCAGGGTGATCTGTCGCAGATCTCTTGTGGAGCGTTAAGGAGTGTTTTATTAGTCGAGTATTTCTGTGAATGGTTGAGCATTTCCTTTGACTGGCTATCTACTCTTGATGGATGAACATGTTTTTTTATGAACACAAACATTTTAATGGTTGTGCAATTTTTTTATTGGCTGAGAATTTGTCTGACTGGTTTCAGAACTTGCCATGTAACATGAAGCACAGGACGAACCTCAACCAACATCGTTGCCGTGTTGTGGCATACAGTACGCAATTATTTGGTGCCCTTAACCAATGACTTTTATTTAGATACAATCAGTGGTGTAGTGGGGGGGAACGTGGGGAACGCCGTTCCCCCACTTTTTCTCACACTATGCAAAATTCTTGCAAGATTGCACTTTTTGCTTACTTCAATATGCAGGCGTTCCCCCACTTCATTTTTTAGGACTACACTACTGGATACAATGACTTTTATTTAGATACTAACACTACAATAACAGCTATAAATAATACAGCAATAAAAATTACTACAGAACAGCAGTAGTCTAGACTTTCATTTATTTGTTTGTTGCTAATTCTACACCATTGTTTATTCAGCACATTTCACCTCAAAACTTCTAATATAATTTGATCATATGACTTCTATAGCACCACTATTATAATGCACAAGGCACAATGCAACAGCACTGGCCCAGTTAGTTACACTGGTTAGAGCGTAGGCTACATCCATGCGACTCTGTGCGAAAGTGCATGCGGATAACGGTTCGCCTCCCAAATGTTGCTTACTTCAGATTTAAACTTCGCGCTAGTGCATACACGGGGACCTTAAATGGCATGGGGCCCATTCAAACAGGCAGCGGTGGTGAAGGATCTCACCCGATCAATTCACTGAAAAATGCGCATGGTTGAGGCCATATAAAAACGTGTACACATAGATTTTATTTATTTGGTCAGCAATGCAGAAGTTGTGATAACAGTTGATTTCCTATACAGAGCCTATATTCTCTTTGCATGCTTCCTAAATGTCTGTGTATAAAGGAGAATGTCACCTGCTGTTTTTCCACCAACGAGTCGGAATGCGGAGCTGAGTAGGTCTAGGGAACAGACGAAGAAGTAAAGGAGCAGCAGAAGCGCCAGAAACTTCCCGATCCATTGCACAAACACACGGTAGAACTTCTGACCGATAGACAGATCTTCGAACAAAAGTAGGACAACAATATAAAATAGCCTTAAAATAAAAAAATCTCTGCGACATGAAGTTTTCTGCAAAAGACAAAAACAAGCAGCCAAATAACTTCTACAACTACAGCTATCCATAAACATGTAAGCATTTTAAAATACACTGGAACTGCAATACAGTATGTTTCGATAGTCCGAAGGTTTGTTAGTCCGAAGGTTTGATAGTCCGAAGATTCTGTAGTCAGACATTAATCGACATAAATCGTTGCATGAATCAAATTTCTACTTACACTGCGATATCCTTTCATCATTCCAACTTCCATTTAAGCAGGGATTATTTTCAACAATCCCACTTCTATTTAAGCAAGAATTCTGTTAATTATTCCAACTTCTACTCAAGCATGAATTATTTTCAACCGTCAAGCTACTATGAATCTTCGGACTATCGAACCTTCGGACTATCGAACCTTCGGACTATCGAACCTTCGGACTATCGACCTGTCACCGTTTCAACATGCATGATATTTTGCACTGGCTTCCTGTTTCACTAAGGTTGCTGCACTTGTATGGCAGTGTCTTCTTGGCTGTGTCTTCCAACCTGTGTGACCTCTGTTGTCCTGTTTTCTGACCATGTGGCCTATAGAACTCTCCGCTCTTTGGCCAAAGGGAGGCTTTTGGTTCCATGAGTTTGTTCTTGTGTTAGACAGTGACAGCCTTTTAATTGTGGGGCCCACCATTGGAACAGGCTTCTGCTGGAGCTGTGCTTGTTGCCTCGGAACAACATGCCCACATTCTATAAGTTTCCTTGGGCTAGTCTGGGAGTGCCTCTGAGTAGGTCTCTGAATCTACTAGTTCCATATAGGTAGCCTAGATCTATTAATAATATAAATGTCTGTAGCTTATATCTGTCATAGGCGTTACGGTCATTTCTCACTGATGATGTGTATAAATGCAATTTTACACGTGCATAAGTGCACTTTACATGCATCTTCCCACGTTATCATCATTTTTAATGAAGGCTACTTTCTGGGTGATCATCCCTAATGAGTTCTGTTGAAGAGCCTTTAATTGGCCACGCGCTCCAAACGATCACCCTCCAGCGCATCTAGCTCTTGTAGGACGGTAAACCGCATCGGATCAGCTGTGAAAAGTGAATAGCAGTGATGAGCCGATGACAGTTCACCTGAGGCCTAAAGCCAACGCTAAATCTAACAGCTCGTGGAAACCGGATCACAACAGGTGCGATTGCGGTTTACTCGAATAAGGCAATTTTAAATAGGTTAAGAAGTCTGCGCGTGGATCGTTCAAACTGCGGCGCTGCCAGTTCTTGATAACAACTTTCGAATATTCTCCCATATGCAAGTCAGCAAAAATTTTCGATTAATAACTGGTAGGGCCTATAAACTCTGATCTTTTTATTAGCACACCTGCAAATGTCCTTTATCCGCCAGTTCGCGCACCCCTCTCTTGCTTGGAACAAACTCCCGCCAGAATTACGCCAAATATCAGATCCTTTTTACGAACTCACCAAATGCTATCTCTCCACAGGTCATTCACTCGAAACTGAAAGCACTGCTCTTTCGCAAATCCTATCCTGATTCCTCCTCTTCCCCTTACATATATCTCGCCGTTTCAATTCTAAATACCAACACCATATCCGTCTGACCCCCTTTGACCTGGAGCCGATTTTACCCCTCCCCGTCGATCGATTTTGTTTTGACTAAGCGCTTTTTGAACGCTGTAGAAATCGCAAGATCACGATTAGGCCTATCTATATATCGGTCTCAGCCATAGGCGGAGACTTGGTCTTGGGTTTGGGGGGGACGGGTGAAGGAGCGGCCGAAGGACAATCGGCGAGGCGCGCAGCGCGGAGCAGAGGGAGGGGTTTCTAAATTTTTTTGAATTTTCACACTGCAATGGTAGCATTTTAAGCTGTCATCTGAACAAAATTGCTCTATAATTTGAGTGCTGATAGGAACAAGCTGTCACTCGTAGCTTACATGTAGTAGTTTGAGTCGTGTTTGATTCTGGGGAGGGGATGTGTCCCCTTCCCATCTACAATTTTTTGAATTTCCACACTGTAATTGTAGCATTTTAAGCCGTCATCTGAACAAAATTGATCTATTATTTGAGTGCTGATAAGAACCAGCTGTCACTCGTAGCTATTATTATTATATTCATGAAATATTTCAGAAATATTGGGGGGATATAAGCAGCTCCGTCCCCCACCTCAAGTTTGGGGGGGACCGTCCCCTCCGGTCCCCCCCTAAGTCTCCGCCTCTGGTCTCAGCTCAGCTCTCCTGAGCCTCTCCTCCGCTTGCCCTCTCCTCTGCGGCTTTCCACTCACGACTGAAAACGAACTCGAAGCCATCCTATCTTGGCTCTACTCCTGCGCCACCCCACGACCACCACCCACGATTTCCAACGTATCAGTCTTCTCGGATTGACTTTCCCGGATTTTGACCTGGCACCACAACGGATCAAAGCTGGCTATTGCGGTTGGACTTGATTTCGTATAGTGTCGGCGTTTAATTAGCTTTTCTCCCTGACGTGGCTTTTGTGTGACGTTGAGAAATTTCGAATGTTTACATTACACTACTGGATATAGGCCTACAGCCATTTTGCGCTGAAGGCTATATGTAAAATGTATGGCCCATAATGTGGGTAGGCTATATTATAGCCTACACGGCTTGAATCACACGCGTGCTTCGCACCGCCTCGAACCATTGATTTTCAAATAAAGAACAACTGCTAAACAGCATTAATTGGTATGTGTAGGAAGGAAATAATTGGTATGTGTAGGAAGGAAATAATTATGCTTTAATTAGAATTTATGATGGAAAATCTGCAGAAGTGCAGTGGAATGCAGCCTATGGCTCAAGGTCAAGGATGTATATGGGCCTACAGTAGCTCGTTTCCAGGCCTGGTTTAACCCAGTGCTACAAAATCGTGCATACATGTACTGTAACCTATATGCCCTATAGCTAGCCTACCTATTTCATGAATTAATAATAAAAATAATAACAAGTCAACAACAACTTTTTTCTCCCTTTACTTTACTGAGTACTGCCATTTTGCGCCGAGGACTAGAAAATACATGGCCCATAATATGGGTGCAAAAATATTTCTTTAAAATATGAAAATGCTATGGGTAGCCACCGTAGCCTACAGGCTATGCTTGCTTCAGAACTCTCAATCGTTATTTATTACACAAACTGTTTACCCACCACTCCACTTGGGCCTTGTATCCTTCAGCTGCGGCAAAGACCATGGGTCATCGTCATCCTCATCACCTGGCGTCGAACTCCTCGATGACGGAGGAAGCCGCTCGTCCTCGACCGAGACCTTCAGTTCGGTCTTGTCCGCCCCTATGATGTAAGTACAGTGGCGGACAGGCTGGACCGCATCATCCACCTGAGGTGGAAAACAGTTTGCATCAGGATTCAGGACCTGCTCAGGGCTCAGTAGTAGTCGAAAGGAGGACTCGCCTTTAATTTTCGTGGGCTTAATAATAATATTTCTATTCTCCGGATAATTTCCAATCTCCTGTGGGATCATAATATGTACGTAATATAATAATCAATAACAACAGGCCTAACAGCCATAGCCTGTTACGCTCGAAGGCAGTGAAAAAGAAAAAAAATTCACAACAATGCTATACATCATTCAATATTATGAATGAACCCGAACGCAAAAATTTGCAAATATGAACGTGTTAACAAAAACTGTTAATTTTCGTAAACAATGGGAAATGTTTGGGATAATAATCTGCCTCGACCTATCACGTCCGGCACGCACATGGTGCAATACAGGATTGTTCGAGTCTCCTTGAAGCTTTTCCGTGGTCTAAAGCTCAGTCTGGCCAAAGATATACGGGCAACGAAGAAAACGGAGTACTTACCGGGTCCGCAAGAACAATTTTGTCGTTAGAAGACGGTTGAACGTCTCCGTTCGGAGGAAAGTCCTCCAGCATTTCGCGGTCAGCCATTAGCTGACACAAAACCGTTGAAACGAGTCTTATATAGCAGAGCGCCTTTCAAAAGTTAAATCGCATTGGATGGGATACGGATAATTTTCATGTATTTGATGTGCAGAAATAAATGAACACTGGTTTAACTGTTGACTGCAGCCAACCTTTGACCATAACAAAAATTTAATGTTTTTTGGCTCTTTTATCTTATAGGAATCTATGCCGTGTGATTGTCTTTTTCGCGCGTATGCTGTCTGCATGGCCCATAGCGCTACGCTAAATAAAGACAACAAACTCTGAATAAAACATTATTTACTATTTTTTAGTTTCCTCAAAGAGTCACTTTAAAATAACATATTTTGTATTTAATAGTCATACTGCGAAAAACTGATTTTTTTTAGAAATGTAAGAGAACTATTTGTGACGCGCATGGTTAAATGTTTGCTCATGACGCGATCGTAGCAACAGCTTCACTCAGGCTTCACTTGTGATCGACCACGTGGTATTTAAGCCTCAAGCCCTGTTTACACAGGCAGAGCCGTTCTAATGATCAGATGCATGCTGTAATAACAAAAAAAATAGCAGAACGGTTCTTAGTGCAGAAAACACACAGGAAGAAAGCTATTTCTAAGGTAGGCCTATGCATTTTAAATGCGATAAAATCCGATTGCATCTTTGAGTGTAAGTTGCAATGCCGGATTTTGAAGATCTCATATTCGTATCCCCAGCAACAATCGTACGCCCTAATCGTAATTACGATTAGGGCCTAATAGTAAACTCCAAATTTCTAAAACGCGGCTTTAAAGCTAACAGCAGGGCACCAGCTTGTTCCATCGCTGCATCTAATCGTGCCAGACAGAGAATGAAGCAGAGCCTCAGAGGACATAGGCTAGTATGAAACCCTGATAATAACTGTAGTACTTCCATATCGGCTATTCGGCTTCATATATTTTATATCGTATGGAACCGCGTGTAGGACAGAGGAGCCTAAGTTATAGCTAATTAGCATTTAGCAATATTACTCTTACACATTTACGTGTAGCTTAATGCGATTTATTTTACTGCAAGTACGAATTCACATGAACAAGGAAAATTCGGAGTTGCATAATTATGTCAGGTTCGCCCGTATGAACCGAGCCTTAACCGCGTCTGCGATCGGCCGCATCCTCCCTGCCTTTGGCTCGTTTATTATTATTATTGCACGGCAGCGGGCGGGATAGATTCCAGCAGTGTAAGGACATCCTATGGCACGAAAGGCCGTTGACGTCGATAGAAATTTTTACACTTGTTCTGAATAAGCGCGCCGGGCGTTACAAAAGCAAATATCCTTAGCATGTGCTAAGCTGGCACAGCAAATATATGCAATGAGTGAAAACTGACCTAAAACGCGGACAAAAGTCATTCAACGACAGCACATCAGTCATTTGTTGGCGCTAGGGTCAAGTAAGGTCACCTTGGGCGGGAACGATTAGTGCGCCGTTCTGTTGTGTTGTTAGGGAGGGAGGCCGAGTAACTGATTGGCCAACGCGGGAACAGATGAGACGCATTGATTGGCCTGGTGGAGAGGGATAGAAGAGACGAGGGACCAATCAACTGATAGGTCCGATAAAAGGGACAGGAACGCGGCAGAGGGAATCTCTTGGTCGACTCGAGGCCAAGGTCGTATGACGGGAAAGGTGGCGAATACGGGGATGGCGGCGATCTGGTTTGAAAGGTGGGGGTACTCTTCAGAAAAGGGAATTTTCTATATTTGTCAGTGTTCGCCTCGTCTCCGCCTTAGGGACGATCCCCATCACACTGTCACAGGGATCGAGGGCCACGAGGGGCATTTGGCTAGAGCTTAAAAATCTGTGGGGCCCCAAGTTAATTGTTACTTATAGGCCTAATTGTTAGACATGGTTTCATCCCAACGTGGTTTCATCCCCGTTCAGCAAAACCTTTGCTTCAAATTGATGCTCACAGTTTATAAACGTTAAACTGTGGCCAACAATAGGCTACTTTACATCACGAGCTGAAGTCCTTATTCGACAGGCTCAGTCTACTTGTCTTTCTATCGTCATACATATAGTCCAGGCAATATACAGTTAGACCTGGGCAAAATTGCTTCAGAAGCTTTTTAAACGGTTTCCGGCTAACCAAGTGGAGAGGGCATCCATAGCTTGGCACATCTGCTGAACGGCAATCCACCAAGCAATCGGGGCTGTAACGGATGTAGGTCTGCACTTCACCATCATATAGCTGGTGCAGAAGCCCACATGACGCCAGCAAGACCCCAATACCCTGCAGACTTGTAGATAACATAAAGCATTGGGCCCAGCACCGAACCTGTGGAACACCAAAAGGGGCAAGAACCCAGCTGGACCTAGTAGAGCCGAAGACTATACAATTAGTGCGTTCTGATAAGAAGAGAAGCCACTCTAGCGGTTTGTCTGTCAGCCCAAAAGAAGCAGAAAGGCGTTGCAGGAGTATATGATGGTGAAGAGAGTCAAAAGCTGAGCTGACTGACATCGAAGATGGCCAAGAGAGAGAGAGAGAGAGAGAGAGAGAGAGAGAGAGAGAGAGAGAGAGAGAGAGAGAGAGAGAGAGATATGTCCGACATCCATGGCGCCATAGGTCAGACAGGAGGCGGTCAACTATAGGGTCTCCATAGAGTGATTCTTCCTAAAGCCAGTTTACTTGGAGGCAGCAAACCATTTATATACGGTAGGCCTATAGATAAACAACAGCAACAATGCATTCTGGAACCTTAGAAAGAAATGTCACTTTTGCAATCAGGTGGTAATTTGTTGAATCACTTGAATCCAGCCCATCCCGCATCAAGACTGGGTACAGGATTGAGCTCGCACGTTTTAGGCGCGAAGGTTAAAATGAGCACTCGTGACCTGGCGAAGAGTCGAAAGGCGACCGTTTGTAGGCGGATAGTCCGGCGGGGAAGCAGAGGAGGTTGCCTGACGGATGGAAGAAATCTTGGCAGCTAGTTTCTTCAGAAACTCGTCGGCAGTAAAAGGCGGCGGAGTCTGTGACCGTGGACTACCCGACCGTCGGCCACGAAGGTCACTGAAGATTGTCCAGAGCTTTTTGTGTGTTGGCGGCCATATTAGACGCCATCTTAAATAGTAGCATTCCGACACTATTGCCACTACGATAAATCGATTTCTTGACCTCGAATATATTTTATACGACACTTCATTTGTTATTGTAGCTTACCTCTGACCTGATTTATACATATTTGGGGTTTTGGCGGCCATATCGGCCGCCATCTTGGATAGTAACATTCCGACACTATTGCCACTACGATAAATCGATTCCTTGACCTTGATAATGTTAAGTTTGATACTTCATTTGTCATTGTAGCTTACCTATGACCTTATATATACTGTTTTCTGTGTTGGCGGCCATATTAGCCGCCATCTTGGATAAAATGCATTTTTTGGGGTGACCCCGTGGAGGGATTTTGGCGGATTTTGGATATGTTATTCGGCAATGGAAACTGAGCCGGAAACCGTTTAAAAAGCTTCTGAAGCAATTTTGCCCAGGTTCAAGGTATATTTGAGCTAGATTGCCTGGACTAATTAATAGGCCTAATAGAACTAAAACCACATATAGTATATTATAGAACTGTTCTTAGTGAACGAGCTTTAGCCTATATCGGTTGCTAGCCTAGATCTAGATTTTCGTCTGCTGACCTCAGTCGTGTAATTTCGTTCTCAACTTAATTAGTTAACTTACTATTTTGCAATTTGTTTATCAACCCTCAGACTCGTGCGGAAGACTCGTGCGCACGCGTCTGAAGATATATATGAGCTGTAATATGCCAAAACTAATCTTTGTCGGCGGCAACGGCCTATGTTGTCATAAGCTGCCGTTAAACTGTGGATCCATCCATCCGCGTCTGAAGATATTATGTGGATTGTAGATAAAATTGAAATTTAAAATTTATTCAGCTTGCATATAATGACATTTAATGTCAGTTAATGCAGGCTGCAGGCTGTATGTAGGCTACGTGTTTGTGTTTCGTATTTAGGTCTACATGACTGTGTAAGTGCCTATAAGTTTCCCGTATCAAGCATATGGGCGTCCGGGTGGCAAGGGGCACTTGACCTCTGGGGCAAGGGCAATTGCCCCCTGGATTTTGCGCAGATTAAAAAAATTAATTATTATTATTTTATTTTAATTTACTAGTTTCTAATTAGCTTTTAACAATGAATGGCTATGATTTTTTCCACAGTTTTATTTTTATCCAAAATAGTCAAGACAATCAGAAAAATTAAAAATATAATTATGGCCTACATGAAAACATTGAAACTTTTAACAGTTTTGTTTGAAATAAACATTCAGATATTAGCTGAAAACGGATCCTAGAACGCTAACAACAGGATCCGTATCATGTCAATTGTTTACAAAAGCGCTGGCTGCTGTTTGGATCCGCGCCAGACTCCTACTCGCGGCGGGAGGCCGGGAGCGAGCGCTTAGGGTGAGGTGATAGGTTGCCTTTGACACCTTCGTTAGTCCCCCTTGCCAACAATTCAAAACTCCCCACCCCTAAAAATTCCTGCGGACGCCCATGGTGTCAACTGTCAAGGGGTCAGTTCTGGGGTTCATGGCCTCATATGTGTAGCGCTGCTGTAAGGCAGCCACTGGCACTAGGAGACTTTGTGAGTGACGTTTTCATCTGTATGGATTCAGAAAGTCTTGCCAGTAAATCCGTACAAATGTTCTAGAAATGCACATTTAACTGGATTCTGCATAATCAGAAAATCTATCTGACTGTCTTCTTGTCTGCCTGTCTCTCCTTCTCTCTATAAATTATGTGTCAGTTCATCTCGATGTCTGCATGTTGGTGTTTCTATGCTTGTATGCGTAGGCGTAGCTAGGTACGTAGGCCTACTGTGACTGGTGCCATCAGCAAATAGGTCCAAAACGCCTGCAAACAGTCCAGAAGTTAGAACGCTCTCGCCCGTGCAGTCACCCAAACTCCCAAACACCACCACACGGCCCCTATCATCAATGATTTCCGCCGTACGCGTACACGTAGCACTATGCAATGTTATCGGCTTGACTTCCCCGGATTCTGACCAGCTGGCACCAGAGTGGAGTCAATGAAATGGACAAGACAATCTGTCTATTGCGGATTTGATTTGATATAGCTCTGGTGATTGAGTTGGTCTCCCCAACATGACTTTTGTGTGACCATGAGAAATTTCGAAGATTTACATTACACTACATGTGTATACAACTATACATTACACCACTTTTTAAAGTGGCGGTGACAGTCACCACCACTTTATGGGCCTTGAACTGAAATATTTTTGCCACATGACGGTGTTATTTTGGTTTGAACCAAGGTCATCTGCCAGAAGTGACTTTATAGTGGCGGACAGAGCATACTAAATTCGTAACAGAGGCAGGGAAGGAATGAAGAAGAAGGGAAGGAAAGAGCGGAGGAATGAAGGAGAAGGGAAGGAAAGAGCGGAGGAGTTCGGAGGAGGGAATTGGTCACAACCACTTAGTGAGTGCATGTATATGGGGTCCTTCCTCTGTCATTGCCTGTTTCTGTCTCTGTCTCTGTCATTCTCTCTGTGTCTGTGTCTCTCTGTCTCTCTGTCTGTCTGTGTCTCTGTCTGTCTGTCTGTCTGTCTGTCTGTCTGTCTGTCTCTCTGTATCTGTCACTGTTTCTCTCTGTCTGCTTGTCTTATCGAATAAACGTGCGTCAGAGTGAAGGCATTCCTACCTCCGCTTTCCTCCATGTGGTCTGGTTGTTTTGTTTAAGAACTGACGAGGACGGAGAGAGACTGGAGTAGAAGGAAGAGGAAGGGAGGAGAAGGATAAGGAGTATCTCATAGATCTGCGTCTTTTGCGCAAACCCAGCAATTCCAGGAGAGCTCTGAATTGCGTATGACGTCATAGACATCCGGGTATGTCTTTTCCTACGCACAATGGATTTATGGCTAGCAGCATCAGACACGTATGTCTGTGGCTGTCAGAGAGATGAGACAGAAACAAACAGAGTGACAGAGATTAGAGACAGATACATTGAAAGAGAGACAGACAGACAGAGACAGACAGAGAGGAGAGATGCAGAGAGAGAGAGAGAGAGAGAGAGAGAGAGAGAGAGAGAGAGAGAGACAGACAGACAGACAGACAGACAGACAGACAGAGACAGACAGACAGAGACAGACAGACAGACAGAGACAGACACAGAGAGAGACACAGAGAGACAGACAGAGAGACAGACAGACAGACAGACAGACAGACAGACAGACAGACAGACAGAGAGAGAGAGAGAGAGAGAGAGAGCAATATTATCTGGAACGATTGCTCGCTCTATCTCCCACCCTCTTTCCCTCTCTGTCTCTGTCTGTCTCTCTCTCTCTCTCTCTCTCTGTCTCTCTGTCTCTGTCTGACTGTCTGTCTGTCTGTCTGTCTGTCTGTCTGTCTGTCTGTCTGTCTGTCTGTCTGTCTGTCTGTCTGTCTCTCTCTCTCTCTCTCTCTCTCTCTCTCTCTCTCTCTCTCTCTCTCTCTCTCTCTCTCTCTCTCTCTCTCTGTCTATGCTTCTGTCTCAGCCAGAGACGTTGATCTATGGGGACCTTAATTGGGACCAGACAAAATTTTGAGGTGCCCAACCATTGGTTGGGGCCCCGAACCCCCTACAATATCTAAACTCCAGCAAAGGCACACTAACATTAAGTCCTACGTGATATTGTTGACGTTAATATTTCCTATGTAGGTGTAGGACTTTAGGTCGGTTTGCTTTAGGCATACTGAATCAGTGGTTAACTTCAGCCGGATCCAACCGGGTCTCAGATACGGAACCTCTGAGTTTAGATCCGCCATACCTGAACGATGAGATCCGCCACCTAAAAAGGAGACACGAGCACTATAGCCCCTATATACAGGCTGTTGTGTTTCGTATATTAGCGCATTCGCGATTTTCATCTGATCTTTTATAGCATATTTACTGCTTTTTAGTAAATGTGGTTTTGGTTAATAATCGACGATAGGCACCGTTATAATACATTTATGTTTTTTTCCGAATTACGCTAATAACGAATAGCAGTTAGGCTTATCACTTAGGCCTATAACTTAACCATAGGGTTAGGTTTTAGATTTAAAAAAGGAGATCTATGCACCGCCTCTGGATCAGGCCGGATGAGCAATTTAACCACTGTAGCCTACTGCATAATAAAGTAGCCTACGATTTACCTGTGTAAATCAAGTTTCAAAATTGCGATCTCATGTCAGTCATGTGCCAGCCGTTTTCGCTATATATATAATGTGGTGCATGCGTGCGTTCGTTCGTGCGTGTGTTTGTGTGTGTGTGTGCTTTATCCGAATTAATATCGGGGGACCGATCGGCGGGAGAGATATAAATGGGGTTAGCAAGTGCATCATCAATGAGAGATCCGAAAATGCACTTGTGAACGCTACATAATTATGATGTTAGATAATAGCCTAACAGTGCAGAAGAAGCAGTCAGTCAACGCGCGGGAACCTGCCAGCATGCCGACAAGGAACCCACATGGGAAGAGTATTGAGCCCATAATATTATATACGAGTCCCATCTAATGCTCATGCCCATGGAAATGCTGGAAGAGGACGTTTACACGTCGCTCAACATCGTACGATCGGCCTTATTTGCCTCGTTGAATCGTCACTACCCAACATTAACTGACAATTGAATAATAATTGTATAGAATACGTTTTTGGTATACTTATAGGTGACTCAAGTCAATCGATGCAGAACGCGTGTTTCGCTGCACGATATATTCTTTAAAAAAACCTGAGCTGGGTTATAGAACTAGGATGTGGCACCGTATAGCCTACGTGAAATACATCGCAACCAGCTGGAGTCCACTCGGCCTCTATCCTTCGATCTGGGTCCGGTAACTGAGCACAAAGGCCAGATGGCAGACTATATAAGAAAGGTGTCCAGGCAGTCCAGCCCAGCCCAGAGATCCTGAGTGGCCGAGTGGGTTGGTAGCCCGCTCTCCACGCCGGCGGCCCGGGTTCGATTCCTGGTCGGTCGGTTTATCATAGATTAATTTCTCGGATCTTTACTGCTGGTGGCTCGGTCGCAATATAAACGTGGAGTACGAGGTTGCTTTCTGCCTCCGACACTAATCATCTTCGATATGAAAAAGTGTCGTTAGGGGCCGTCCATAAATGACGTCACGCTATTTTGGCCGATTTTGACCCCCCTCCCCTCGTCACACTTCGTCACAAAAAGTCACACCCCCTGAAAAATGACGTCACAAAGCTCTGACCCCCCCCTAAAACGAAACTTCCACATGATAATAAAACATGTTTCAATGCCCATTTATTGTCATTGTAATAAGTATTTAAAAATCTTATGGTGACAAATATTTAAATAATTAGAAAATTATTAATAATGGTGCCCGTATACATAAAAATAATCAAAAAATTATGAAAATTTTAATACTCAAAATTAGAGCTGTTATTTTAAGATTAAATTGTTGTTAATTGTTAAATTTAATTACACAGACGTGATGTGACGTCACACTTGGCTGACCCCCCTCCCCCACGTCACACATCGTCACAAATTTCCGACCCCCCTCCCCCCCTAGGTGCGTGACGTCATTTATGGACGGCCCCTTAAACCGAAGTACAACAACAGTCCATCTTCGATTGCTGGGTAGGTGTGTGCGTCTCATGCGAAGATTATTCTTCGACCTCAAGACCATGCTTCTGTCGAATTCATATATAGGGAAGTGTCAACACTTAACAAATGAGTCATCTCTACCTCTTCCTCCTTTTATAACCATAAATTAACGCACTGCAGACACCCTCGGCATACGAGGGTGGGTGGCCAGTCCTCTCCCTCACCGTCTGATCTTCCCAGTCAGTGTACTCATTATACACGTAGGCCCTAGTTGAGTTGGCTAGGGGCACAGATGGAGCAGAAATCCTGAAAACAAATTTCTGCCTTGGCAGGAATTTGAACCTCCGACCTCTCGATTGACAGTCCAGCAAGCTAAAACCACTATAGGCTACCTTATCGAGCACCCCTTAGGTTTAGCGGAAGACAGTCACAGGGTAAGTCCTCACAATGAATATGTGCTGACATTAAGCAACAGCACATTCATTCATGCATACCCTGTCTTATTCAGCTGAAACTTTTGAATTGGTGTTAAAATAGAACAGACCCGGACAAATACTCAAGCAGAAAAAATCGAAATGCATACGCCCATTTACCGACGAAAATGCAAGCAATTCACCAGCTGAAAGGTTCCACACGCGCATGAATATGACAATGTAAACAGACAGCACTAGAAAACACATGAGCAATTACATCAGAAGTCAGTCATGCTGAACCAATTTAAATTTCGGGCTAGCACGGATCATACAGATGATGAGCAATACACAGAGCGAACGTACATCGCGAGAACATTCCCGAAACCAAATATGGACACAAACTGTTGGCTATGGATTGATTGAATCATGCGATGACTAATCAGATGTTCGAATTGATTTTTGATTGATGTAACTAGAGCGACACTGTAAGCGGAACCTTATGTTCCTTTGGGTTTACCCACTAATACCATTGCACGCGACTATCTAAACATATGTTGTGTTATGGTGATCAATAAAGTATATTGATTGATTGATTGACTTAGCGTCTGCTATATAACGAGGACTGGCGGCGGCCAGTTCACTTTCTCGCTGCTGGATAATCTTCCCACCGAATTCGTAAAGGCAGGGTGAGAATTGCCGGGGGGCGGGGGGTTCAACCCCCCAGTCTTTTTTAGGATCCCATAGTAAAGTCTACATTTCACACCCAAACTGCACATAAATCAACGTCTAACCCCCCCGTTATTTTTTTGACAATTCCCATACTGCGTAAAGGGGCAGAAATATCTGGAAAAATCGTTCTGCCCTGGTGGGGAGTAAAATGTCCGAGCTATAGATTTAAAGGAACTGCGGACTAAAAAGTGTGTTGTCTAGTCAGCAGATTAAAGTTATGATCAAGTTTCATCTCTCCTATATTGGTTTCATGAATGAATGGATCTGATACGCTGATTTCGTCTGACAAATTCAGTGAAAAATGACCTGCTGGGATAAAGACTAAACGGTCGCCATAAAATAACTTGTATAACCATCGACCCATCCAACCACCAATTGATCACCCATCCGTGAAACCAATATAGGAGAGATGAAACTTGATCATAACTTAAATCTGCGGACTCTAGGCCACCATTATTCTAAACACAGGAATACATGAACTAACGGACGGTCGACACTTTGAATTGTCAAACCTCTGCCCACTGTACCACACCCGTAGCCTGTCAGTCTGATATCTCTACTTAAAACTCAAGCCAACAGAATTATATTTACATCATTTATATAATAATTTGCAAATAAATATTTTTAATTAGTTATAAGTATTACTTTAATAACTAGTACTTTCTATTGTGCTGGTGTCTAATGCACAAGGCATCAACCAATGGTGCAACAAAACAAAGACTGCACCATAGACAGTACAATGAGTACATGTAATTAATAACACTTAATCAGTAATAATCACTAAATAAAATACATTTGCCTTACACAAAAGTAACAATTATTTTATGAATTTTACACCATCTTACAATTTGCACATGTTGCTGGCAAATTGGCAAATCAATCTTTCCCTCTGTGGCTGGGATTTGAACCCACATCCAGCAACTGACAGCTAAACTCTGCAGTCAAGCCATACAAGAAAATGCTGTCCAGCTTTTCGATTACTGTTGTTAAGTGTCTACCTCGGTCGAAAGATTCAACAATTCTACCATCCGGCCCTGATGATCAACATTAGCAGAAAAAGAAGAGCAAACCCTTAATCCTTTAACGATTAAGCTGCATTGGTTTTCCAGTCACTGTTAGTATACGCTTGTTGTTAAAGGGTTAAGCTGGTCTAAATGGCAGCCATGGACATGAAGTGTTGGCGACTTCACTTTCTTAGCCTCGGCATATGAGGGCGAGTGGCCACCACTGGCCAGTCCTCTCCCTCACCGTCTGATGTTCCCACTGACAGTGTGTACAGTCAGTGTACTCATTATGGTTGAGTTGGCTAGGGGTGCAGGTGGAGCATAAATCTCAAACCAAATTTCTGCCTTGGCAGAAATTTGAACCTCCGACCTCTCGATTGACAGTCCAGCAAGCTAACCACTACACTATCTAGTCCCCCTTAGCAGAAGACAGTCACAAAGTAAGTCCTCACAATGAATATGTAACTTGCTTATGTGTAAACATCCTCTTACACAATACAGGAAAACTTTAGATTTACACTTTGACAAAAACCAGCAGTCTCAAAGACTATTTATACCTCCAAATACATTACAAACAGATCCACAGAAATTACAAACAGGCTATTACTGTTTCCAAGCAATTAAAAACAGGCTATATTAACTCTTAGGAAATTGCAAATAGGTCCATGTTAATTTCAGAGAAACTGTGAACACACTATTTTTAGCTCCAAAGAAATGGCAAATAGGCTATTTGTTTAGCTCCATTTAAATTAATCAATAAACTGGCTATTTGTTTAGAACCATTTAATTAATGAACAGGCTATTTTTAGTTTCAAACATTTGAAACACTATATTTAGATCAAAACGAACCAAGCATTCTGATAGACCAAACTCAGCATAAAACCTTATCAAGAAACAAATTCTTGGCTCAAGAAAAAACAAAACCAGTTCATCAGCAAGACACGATCAGACACAATCAATCTCTGTGACGCGCTAGCCCGGTGTCCAGTAGACCAGTACCTTGGGATTTGGTCATCGCCGGCTCAAGGGTCAAAGCGAAGAATATGTGCACCTACCATAAGCTCTTCACGGCACGTGAGAGCCTCACTTTTACTTTTTATGACAAACCCATCAGCCTCTTTACAACATTCAAAGAGTTATTTATAGCTCTCCAAGAATCATACATTAAAGGTTCTTTTCATAAACCAGACATTTAATAATACCGCCTTTCCTGAGCCACTGAAAGTCTCTTCATTCAAAACTGATTTTAGATTAAAAAATGACTGACTATTTCCAGCTCCACACTGACCTCGCCATAACAATGGCAAAAATAAAATGCAAAAGCTGCAGTTTCCATAGAGAATGACAGTTCCTGCCGTGACTGATCTGTAACGGTTCCCACACTGACTGTGACAGTTGTAATACACAGCAAAGTGCTAAATCGTATTGATCTCGCCCATTACGTTGACACGTCGGTTCTTGTATTTGGTCGAGATATCCGCCTCAATCTGAAAAGAAGAAAATGAGATGGTTCAATGACAATTGCAACCAGTGAAGGAAGATGTATAGATGTGCTTCAGCCAAAAGATCCTGTAATCTGAAGGAAAATAGAAAAATGCACCATCAGGTCACTTGATCCTTCAAGGCTAAAACAATGGAAAATTGTCCCACCCTATCTTTCAGGGCTAATAAAAAATGTACCACTGTTCCGATGCATCTTTGAGGGCCATAAAAAATATACTCTCTGACAACCAAGTTCAAAACACTGACAGCTAATAAAATAGGCCCTCATGCCACTCTATCAAGGGGTGATAAAATATGGATTCTCTTGCAATCAAGTTCATACATTAGGTGCCAATAAAATGGGTCATAGCGCCTCCATATCACTGATGGCCAATAAAAATTGAGCCTTGTGCCATCTTTGAGAAACTCAATAGACCATCGCATATACCAAACAGGTAAAACAATTGAGACACCAGACCTGTCTCTGAAGCTCCTTCATCTTCTGTCGCATCACTTCAAGCTTTGGTTCCAAGTCATGCTGTTCGCTCAGCGTCTCCTCCCGCTTCAGTACCATAAGTCGTGACATCGACCTCATCTTCTCTGACTCTGAAGTCAACCGTTTCAAGTCATCAACGAGTCGGTCAACATACCTATCCAACAGAGAACACAGCCAATGATGACTGGTACATGCTGGCTGTAAATACCTACAAAGCACTACAAAGTGATTATCATTGTAAGGTTACACCTCTCTTGCTAGAGTTTTTACATTTTTTTATAATCAAAATGCATAATATCACCTTCATGTACCTCATTGGTTTCCTGTTGAACGATACATTAAGTTCAAACTTGCATACTTGCCTATTAAAGCCCAGAACACCAGTTTTCTAGGAAACAGAAAATGTAGCTAAGGCCCAGTTGGCTACATCGGTTAGAGCATAGGCCTCACGCATCTCTGTGCATCAGGGTTCCAGCTACCATCTGATAGCGGCTTCAGAGAATTGAATATCGGGCTAGCACAGTCCATACACGGGGACTTTAAAAGGTGTGGGGTCCATTCAAGTGGGCAGCAGTGGCCAAGCAGGGTCAAGGCCATGCTGTCACTATGCAAACCCGTGTACACTTCCATTTGTGCAGAGTTGGATAGAGTTTGACATGAATATTATATCCATCTCGCTTATTTTGAACCTCGGATACATGAAACCGCTAACAATGGTCCCTTAAACTTAGACCTAACGAAGTTTTGCTGTATATGGATGTCTTAAATTCAGCAAGTGGTGGTAGACCTTGGAAAGCTGCGAATCAGCAGTAGATCCACCATTTTCTGAGTCATCAGTCTGTCCAGCAGCGCTGAGACTTCTTCCAGCATAGCCGCCACTTTCTCACGATCCAGGTTGAGTGACTCCGGTGCTGACTGTAGAATTGTACCGGAAAGAGCTCCAGCACCGCTCATGCTCAGCTCCACCAGCCTCTGTCGCAGGAACGTCTCCAGCTGAAAGAATTCACACAATCACATTGTTATACAAATGTCCACATACATCCATATGAACACGTGCTGGGAACTTCATTGGTTACACATGAAGGCACACAGAGGACTTCATTCGGCTGTTATTTCTTTCCAATGCACCACAGACTTTGAACTCCTAACAGTCAACTCTGGAAGGGCAGAGCAGTTTGGCACCAAGCGGGATCAATCACACACAGCTCTTAAAGAATTATTTTATTATAGTGTGCAACAATTAGCCTAAAGCTAAGGTATGGCCAGGCATATAATGGCAATATGATGCAATGTAATTAGGTAAATAAAATACAGCCCGTAAAAACAAAGTTTTTACTATATCCATCTAGTATCCTATAATGCGTCTTACGAAGCAGTTACCTCTACAAATATATAGTCCGCGTTCATTTTACGACATAGCATGCGTTTAATGAGGCAGCGCACCCGTTTCTGTTGCGGCCAATGGCAACGCTGGCCAATGGCAACGCTGCGTATGGGAAAAGGGGATTCCCCGATTCGAAAAGTTGAGTCCCCGATTCTATAAGCTAGCCTTTTTTGGGGAGCTGAAATTTTGATAGAATGAAGTGTCTGCGAGGGCGAGTCTATCTGCCAAGTTTCATGACGATTGAATGATTGTAAGTGATCGAATTAGTCGTCGCAAGATTTGACTTTTTAGCCTGTGGCTCAAGCAATCAAGCAAGCAAACAAGCAAGATTGCAAGATTCCCGCAAGTTAAACTAGATGGATAAAAAGACTATTACCTCAGATAATTCGTCAACAAAAATACTTCTTGTTGCAATGTTGTCGAGCAGGGACAACGCATCGACTCCAGATGCCGTTGCATCAGCAGAAACTAAAAAGACAACTTAATACGTGGTTGTTGTGTGGTGATAGTGTTATTTTAGTTCAGGAAATCTTTTTCATTCTAGTTTTATTAATAGCTAAGACCTGATCATTTTAGGTTAATTTTTATTTTATTTTTCCAATCACAGTCAATTTAGCTCCAGTTCAATTTTTATTTTCCAAATCATTTTAGTTTTAGTTCTTCTGTAACAATGATTTAAGTTTTAGCTACAGTTCTAGTTTCAGTTACGGTATACATCTATTTTAAAATGTTGCAATTAAGTTTTAGAAATGCAAGCAAGCATCTCTAATGATTTAAAAAAATACAAGTTTAAATGCAAGAAACTAGAAAAAGCTTAAATCTAGAAAAGAATTAAATATAACTAAATGAGAATGAAATACCAGTGATAATTACTAAATGTACATCTGTGACTCAGATTCAGATTTACTTACTGCACACAGAACAAATGCTTTAAATAAAATAAATAATACTAAGTAAAGTAAAAGCCATAACTTCTTGGGCAGTTGAAGCTTGAAAGCAAGACTCTTTGGGCAGTTGAAGTAAAGCACTAAAGCTAACCCTGTGCAGCTTCAGCTTCTGGGGAGCTGTCGCTGTTGACGACCTCAATTTCGATTCCACTGGCCAAGGGGTCGATGACCTCCCAGTCAATTATTTCATTATCAATCGCATCCTAGGAACAAAACAAACTCAATCAATGCAGGACTCTTTGGAAGTAACAAAATCATATGATCTTTATGGCTACAATGTCTTTATGTCAGCAACGCCAGAACAGCCCTGCCTGGTGCAGGTCTAGTACCAATCACCACTGTCTCATACTCAGGTACCGGTAGTTGTGTGCAGTTGATATTGGTTGCGTAGTGTGTATGCTAGTAGTCTTTCCCCAATGATAATGAAGTTCATATAAATGTATAATATATATAATTATACAGGTTATTTGCTTTTGCCAAAATATATATACACATATTTATTAGTGTTTGTATCCAGAATACTCATGTTGGATGGCAGCATTATTTATCAAGTGATGGGTAGTTTAGTATCTGCTCAAAATGATTATGATTTTAGCAGCAACATTTGCAACTGCCGCAGAGGAAAGTCCACAAGTGTTAAAGCAGTTAGACACCTTATGAGGCACACCACAATGATTATAGACTTAGACATATAAGTCACATCATCTCGATCAATTCTCAATCAACTGCTGATTAATTCTTGATTAAATCTTGATAAAAATTAACATGATCAAGTCTCCTGATCAGGGCACATTTCGAAAGACTTGGTCTAGTCAAAGTTACTGAACGAATAAAACAAGAAGAATGCACAGCAGACTTGAGTAAGACAAGTGAATTTATGTACAGGAAGAATGGAAGATCGGGTAAAATAAATAATAAACTTTAAAATATTATAACATACCTCTTCTAAAACGATGCCAGGGTCGTCACTTGCACCCTCTGTAATGCTTGTGCTCAAATCAAGATTTCCCCAATCAATCTGGATAAAAACAGGAATAAATTCACAATGGAATTTTAAAAAATTTTCCATTGTGTCACAAAACTTTACTTGACATTTTTGAACGATCGAGCCTTGCACAGTCGATTTGCTGGATCAGTACTTTTACGCAATTCAACCAAGACACAGTCTTAAGTTTTGATTTCTCATTACATGAAACGAAAAGTTCATATAAAACAATTTCCAAAGTCGCTGACATACGCATCTAAATGCTGGATCTACTCACACAATCGACAAAGATCACACAGGTCCTTGCAACACAGACTTAACTTGACAATGAAACAACTCATGCACAAACCTTTATATCTGTAAGTTCTCACAACCAAGAGATGAATCTACCAATTAATTTTATTAAAATGTTTAAAAAATTGTAACTTATAACAAGAATTTACGCAATCGATTCACCTGTCTGGACAAGAACTGACCGAAAGTTTATAATATATAATTTTACGAGAATTTATTTGCCTAAAGTAAGAATTTAATTCAGCAATTGCCATGAACAATTAAATTAATAAATTTTCCCAGAACAATCCGATTACCTTGAACATAAGAAACAGATCCATCAAAGCAATTCACCAAAACGAGTAAAAATTATTCCTGATCTGGAATCATAAATTTCTGTAAACTGAATCTATCGATCACCTTTTCCTCTTTCTCTTGGCTTTCGTCCTCGTCCAGAGTGTCAAGGACAAATGGGGTCTCGATGACTTTCAGTGGAGGCCGGCCTGTCTGCCATTCAAAGACTGTTGTATTGCCCCTCTCAATCACATGCCGTAGCAAGTTTAGGCAGTCTTTATCAGCATCCACTCTGTCACAAAACATGGTTATATGAAGTGTTAAAAGGACTTTAGTAGACAACTACATTTCACAACCCTTAATTCGAGCAGCACAAAATTTTAGACAGCAATTTTCTGCAGGATATCAGGCAAAGGATGGAAGAAAGTGCCACCACCTGATGAATTAGGTAATAATCCTATTAACTAAGTAATAGAAAATATCAATCCTAGATGAAAGAGACGAGTAAATGCTTGTCGAACACAAATGAAACAACTTTGGTTAGTACTCAGATATTGAAAATCGCACATAAATAATTTATCGAGTGCCTATGATAATCCAATTTCCCATTACATATTTTTTAATTTCCCAATGTGATTTTATGTATAATTCTTGGCCAGATTGACTGGGAAAAATCTTGAGGCACACATAAGCCAAAGCACCAAGGTGGTGAACTGTTGATAACTTGTGATATACCCAGTACCAATTAATAAATACATATCCCTGCTAGAAAATAATTCAGTACTTGTCGAGTACAAATGAAATGAATCTGGTGTAGTAGGAGACCACCGGACTCAGCTTTCTCGAATCTCGAGCGATCTCTTCGAATGTCTGAGGCAAGCATTTAACCAACTCGAACAACTCTTTCTTGATGCTCTTGCCCTGTTACATAATTCCAAAGAAAAGAGATTTGTAAGATCAGTCACAGCAGCAGCAGGATTTCTTGTTCTCGTTGTCAGCCAGTTGGCTGTCTTAGGGATTTGCCTGTTCTAGATTTCAATCAACTTGGATTTTATTCTGGCTTGATAGCAACAATGTCCACCATTGTCCAGCTGTGATGGATCATAATAAAAATCTTTACAGAGTAGTTCAAATAACAACCAACTTACTGGATTTTAACTGGGCTTATTATCAGACAGTAATTTGTAAATAATTAAGGTTATGTCAGGCAACCAATATATGTATGTACCTAAGAAGAAGAGCAGTCCCATAAGCTAGCTCTGAAGCAGCCATGGGTATGATGATTTAGCAACTTCATTTTCTTATCCTCGGCATATGAGGACGGGTGGCCAATCCTCTCCCTCATTGTCTCATCTTTCCAGTGTACGGTCAGAGTACTAATTATAGCTGCATTGGCTACGGAGTGCATGTGGAGCAGAAATCTCGAAACAAATTTCTGCTCTGGCTGGCATTTGAACCCCGAACTCTCAACTGACCCGCTAACCACTACATTAGTGAGCACCCTGTATGTACCTGAACATTTATTAACCAGTAATTAAACAGTTCATAGCTCAGAAGTTTCTTAATTTCTTATTAAAAAACTGCAAAATTTCGAGCACTTACTTCAATTCCCATGCGTTTACAGGCCACCTTGAACTTTTCGTGAAACTCCTCCGATGCCTTTCCATATTCCACCTCTTTTCTGGCATATTCCTGAAAAGAATGTCCAGTAAAGAGCTGGAAAAGATGGACTTAGAGATCCCATAGCCTTCCCTATTTAACACCGAGGTATCAGGAAGCAATTCATGGCACAAGTCCGACAAAAAGAATGTTCAGAGCAAGTCCAGTAAGACCGTTGTTGAAAGTATAGAAAGCTCACAGAATAAGACCAGGACAGGAATAGATAGTACATCGTGGACTCATTTACTCACTCCCAGTTTACGTATCATTCTGCTTAACTCTTTAACAATTAGTCGTATTGGTTTCCCATAAATCACAGTACATGCTCGTCATTACAGGGTTACCGCGAAGTAGTGTCAGGTCCCAAAAGCTGTACTGGTTAACAGGCATTACAAGAACAGCAGTGTAGCGATATATCTATTGACATTTTCAGCATTATCCATTTTATGCATGGTCTGGTTGACCTGCTGTATCATAAGGCATATCCTAGATGACTACGAGTTAACAAGTCCACTCTGTGCACTTGTTTCCTGCATACTCCAAGTACACTCTGACCATGCTCAAAGCAGCAGATGAACACACCCTATGTAGTCCAGAGTGAATCAAAGAGAAGATGGAAAGATGTCTTGTCCCTCATCATCTCTGATCTCACCTGCTGCAGCTGAAGGCACTTTGCAATCTGTCGCTTCAGAGCGGGAATTTCATAGTTGACAGATCGTCCCAGCATCTGTGCTGCTTCAGCTACAGAAGTTGGAGAAATGAACAGAAGATTGAATGAATGAATTGAAATGATGAGCAGCTGCATGGACAAACACATGGTTACATAGACTCATAAAATGGCAGGAAAATTTACAGAAGACTGAATGAATGAACAAAATGATAGGCAACTTCGTGGATGAAAAACGGGATTGATAAAATAACTGATGAATGTATATAGGCTAGAAATAATGATAGCTTCTGTGTTTCAGACATACGGGAAGGGGAAACCACGAGTTTCTGAGGGATCCCTAACAATCTTCAGTTCACGACAAATTCTGTTAGTTTATTAAACTGAAAAGAAATAGATTATATTTTGGGTGAGACCTAGAGTTCAATCAGCCAGAGTTCAGCCACAGAGGTGGCCAACTGAAGCAGGCTAGAAATTATGGTTATATAGGTGGAAGGAAAATGCTTGGATGGATGAATGGATGAATACATGGATGTATGGCTGGAGGGATGAATACATGACATATGAAAAACTGATTGCATATATTATTACCAAGGTAAATGCCATCTTTTTCGTAGAGTTTAATGATTTCAAGCCAGTCCTAGGAACAACAAAACAAAACTCAGTTTAAGTCAAACACAGACTCTCTTGTTAGTAGCACAGCCTCAGAAAGAAGTCTAAGCATGTTTGAAACGTTTGTAAACAATGAACCAAGTGAAACATTAGGTAAGCTGTAGAATATCTTCGTTACTGTAACTTATTATTATTATCATATATTATCATTACCTTGCCTAGCCTACTTCTGTTTTCCTTAGATTACTCTTGCCTTTCCTTGCCTTCCCTAACTTACTTTATTTGACCTTGCCATATTGTGTGACAGCGACATTACCTGGGTAAGTAGTCATTTAAATAAAAACCTAAAGTGAAAATAATAAAACAGACTGAATGCAGTTTCAATGACAAATGATGTTCAGTAATTGAATCGATTTTACTAAACAGAAGAATGGAAAACCTTGAGTCTTTGTGATGAATATCGTCCAAATATATTTTTGGCTCCATCCTCTGTCTGTTTCAGCAATTCCACTATTTGGAGACAGTGAAAATAATTAATATCTGCAAAAATAAACAATTACAGGTGTATTCAATTAGTTAATCCACCAGTCAAGTATATGTAAATGTTTGGTTATGATAAATAACTGTGCACATGCTAATAAACAACATGTATCATAATTTATGTACAGTAAAACTTCCTTTAAGCCTCTGGTCCCAGTTAAAAGCCAGTCTCCTTAGCCACAGACAATGTTTCCGTTAGAGTCCAAAAAGAGGACGTATTTACGCCCAGACCTAGAATTTTTTGGACGTAGCTCATGTATTTCGGCTATAACACCGAAAAATTTGGACGTTTTTAACAGACGTAAAAACGGCCATTTCGGCGTTAACGGAAACACTGGCCACAGAGGAGAAAACAATTTCTGTAAATAAAATCCAGCCTCTTTTAGAAGCTGGACTAATAACTGGTGGGTACTGTTTATGGAATCATTATGCTAGTACCAGCATGTGTGATATGATAAGACAACACCAGCATGGCAGATGAAGCTGATAAACACCATGGATACTTTATGGTTGATACAGCTGTTCCTTCAACCAACTTGCCCATTGACTGTAGCCATGTTTACCTGTACCATAAGCACTTAAGTAAGGTTAATGGTAAAAACTAACGATAATACAATATTTACCTGGAGGAGTAAAACAAATTGTGCACATAATGCCGGCCTCTTTAAAACAATACCCTAACTGCTGTTGGGAAATCAAAACAATTAGCACAAATAAACTGATTGGGTTGTTATGAGAAGTTTTACGGCAAAGGTCATGACTTACAGGTGCCTTTTAGAAGTTGTGTGATCTCGTCAACAGGTGGCATGTCCTGGATGGCTACATTAATTCGCTGGCGGATGTCGATTGCCGACTGCTGCCAGGTGGCGATACAGTGGCGCCGATTCTGCAGCCAGTCTACGAAATTAATAAATCAATACCAGATATGTGACAAAACCTATTCAAAATGCAGCATCATAATATGGAGCGCTTTATGTCAGTTAGATGCCATATTTTAGCACCTCTGAGATGCTAAAATGTGCTATATAAATAACTAAAAACATACATAAATACCTTCAAATCCAATAAAATCTAACTTCCTATACAGCTATCATAATCCATAAGACATCAACCATTTGTTCATAAAAGTGAAACCACAGTTAAAAGTCACAAGACTAGTTCAAATAGATGATTGAAAATCAAAGTCTCTTAAATATTATCTTATAAAACATTTCATTTCATAGGACACTCTTAGTCAAGGTACTAGGCAAGGCAAGGGAAACCAAGGCATGGCAATGCAAAGACAATGACAAATTCACAAGCAAGTCAGGTTGTGCAGCATCAGTACTGTTTGATGTCTCCTTTGCCTTAAATAAGTATTATCAAAAAATATTACTCTGAATAATTTTTAAAACAATTTTATGTTAATTAGAAATATGTATTTGGTTATGGTTATTCTGAGTCTTTGTCAATTTTTTTAACTTATTAGCAGGGTTCTCTGCAAAACACACTACATTGTAAGGTAACACCTTGAATTGTAACATAACTTCATCTTTAATTGGAGCGCCTCTGATTGGTGTGCACTGTGAGAGGCGCTTTATAAATCTTTAAATACAATACAATATTACAATCTTTAGAGTGCAGCACATGAGGACTGTATTATAGTGCCATAAAAGGTGTAGTAACAGAGACTAACCCTGGAGTTTGTTATAGTGAATGTCGATCGGCAGAAGGCTGTCATCCATCTTCAACATGTAACATAACATTTAAATATACCAAGATGCAATGTACTGGAAGTTTAGTTTATATCAAACACTCAGAGACATAGTGCAATGGAAAAAATCTTTTATCTGGTGGCTAATAAATGAAAAAGCAGCAATATATCAATCATATAAATGTCAACAGTAGTTATAAAGAGAACAGGGTGCATAGCGAATCCCCAAAACGCCAATCCCTGAAACAGAATTTTTGTTGAATCCCCGAAAACTACTTTCTCAGCTAAAAGAAAATTATTTACACAAAACTAACTTCTCAGATATACTATTCACTGTTCAAGATATTGGCCGACTAGTCCATACTAGCTTTCAAAATTCGAATGCGGCAAACATTTAGTATCGGGGTGCGTAAGTTTACTGGCGTTTTACGGTATCTTTCGGCATGCGCGGAAGGTAGCATGTTTTCTAATGATGACGCTAACCCTAACCCTGACCCTAAAGGACCACGAAACCTACGCACCCCGATTCTAAATGTTTACCCTGAACGTTTAGTAGAAAAATTGTTTTCGGGAATTCGATCAATTTTGCATTTCACCACTTTCGGGGAATCCATTTTCGGGGATTCCGGTAGACCCCACGAATATCGATACCATATGGGGATCTCGCTACTTTTAAGTGCAAAATAAACACTAATGAGAAAACCAGCAATCGATTGCAAAATTTGCTTTCGGAATACACTTAATCTGCATTAATATATTATTCTTAGCTTATTCTAATTATATGTTAGGGACTAATAACTAAATTAAATTAAAACTTACTATAATCTAAATAGACACTACGAATTAGTAGATACTATATAACATAAGTCAGAATTCACGCTCCGCCCACAAAACAATTTAGTCATCGTAAACTTGAAACTTCTAAAGCGCCACTCGAAAGCTAAGAGCAGGGCACCAGCTTATACACAAGTGCTGCGTCAAGTCAGAGAGGCTATCCAAAGAGTAGTTAAAATAGAGTCTGGTTTCCAGAGGGTCCAGATCAAGAGAGGAGGCTGAGCAGCTGCTAAGAAGGGTGTCGTATAGGTCGAAAAGAATTGGAAAGCGGAGGATGAGCCAGCGCAGGAATTCTTTAAAAGTTCTTTAAAAGTTAGGAATTCTTTAGTTCGAATGGAATGCCCGGTGTAATAGATACAGAAGTCTGAGGCGGATCATAGATAGTGGCAATGATGATGGAGGAACCGGGAATCTGCGAGAGAGAGAATAGCGAGATAGCAGAAAAATAACGTGTTTACATTTTATCTATAATATTATTCTTTCGGTTCATTACTAAATATGAAGATTTATTCCACTGATAGTTTTTTTTACTGCATTCCATCATATGAAGTTAAACAAAGACTATTAGAAAAACAGATATAATAATTTATTGTAGAATTCGGAATCCTTGTTGAATGCTGCGTTACTTCTGTAACATTATGCTGGTTTCTAATAGAAAACTTCTGATACATTAAAACAGTGCCATGAAGACTCAGTTGTTTGACGTTAATAAATGAATGACTGTTACCATGCTAATACAATTTGACAAAGAACGGAAATTTTCACTCTCTGGTGTTAAAAAACGCGTCCTTTAATTTCCATTTCCGGCGTCGTAGTGCTAGGCAGCGAGAGTCAAGGCCAGACTTTAAATCGGTTTATTTTGCAAAGTTTTATTTTGTTAAAACTTCTGTTGGATTTGTTATTTAGCTGCAGATTTTTATTAGTTTAAACTTATTCTGTTGTATACATTGCTGACAATGGTTACGTTAACGGAGGATATGGTTCTCCTTCGCACGAAATGTAAAGGACTCGAATTCGTTCGAAAATTGAATATATGGTACGTATGATGGGCACGGGTAAAATGCTGATTTGCTGATTGCTGATTTGCTGATTGGCTAGGGGTAAAATGCTGATTACAAAAATGCTGATTGGTCATGCTGATTGGTGGGTAAAATGCTGATTAGAAAATGCTGATTGTAACAACAGATTGTAACAATTGGTATTTATTATTATTAATCAATTACATGTATTATTACTACATTTATTATTATTATTATTATGACGACAGAAATTGGATGATCCTTTAGAAATAAGCTGTTTTGGTGAAGCACTTGCTCCATGACTAGGGACCGTCATAGATCTGGAAATGCATTCTGTCACATAGACCACATTTGATTTCTTTTGCTGATCCACAAAAACACCAACGATATCCATCTACTTTCTTAAAATCTGCTGACCATGAATAATTGATCCTCCTGTCGGTCGATTAACAATTGCATTTACTGACCGACTATTAAAAAACTCGTAGATATCACTCATGACTGTAATTCTTCTTATCCATTGTATGTTGACTCTCTCAAATTCAAAATTTATAATAAGCTACACACTTATTTTGGGGTATTTATAGTCTTTTAAAAGTTTGCATTGGTTGAATAAAATACCCTATTGAAAACAAAACAAAGTGTAGGCCTACTGTCTTGTTTGATCACTACTTGCCTGGACTTTAATCTCTTAATTAACAGCTTCATATTTGTTAATTAAAACAATATATATACAAAGTGTATATGTCTTCTTTGATCACTGCTTGCTGGGACTTCAGTCTCTTAATTAACAGCTTTACATTTGTTAATTAAAACAGTATTGAAAACAACAAAGTGTATTGATTTATCATCAGTACTTGCCTGGATTTCAATCAGCATTTTACCCCTTGATATGCTGATTTGGCTGGTAGGTAAAATGCTGACCAGTCAGCATTTTCTAATCAGCATTTTACCCCTAGCCAATCAGCAAATCAGCAATCAGCAAATCAGCATTTTACCCGTGCCCACGTATGATATGGCTCTAAGTTATTTCGCGACAATAATATTGTTGTCCAACTGTTAATATAGAGTGGATTAGAGCTAACTATATGATATTATAATTAGTGTATATCAGAATCTGAATCTATGCAGAGTGCCGGTGTCTTGTTGCCCCCAGTTAAGACTTAAGTAAGTAAGTAAGTAAGTAAGTATTTCCTTTATTGAGAAGCACTAGCAAACGCACAGCACTGTACATAGCAAGATTAACAAGATTAATACATTCAAACAAATAAACAAAAATTTATATATACAACCAAAGAATTGAATGAGAGGCTTTATTGTACAGAGGAAGAAGAGCTAGAGCTAGTCATAAGGTAAAATGAAGGGTATTAAATAGCCAGATCTAGGGAAAACAGTTTATTTGTATAGCATCCGGGCAAGGAAGCATTTCTGAGACAGGTTGTCAAACATGGGAAGCTCACGGTTATGGGACCGTGGCCGCAGGGAATAGCGCGATTGCTTAATCGGCGGTAACAATTTATGCAATACATGACAAGGATTGTGCAGAATACAGGCAAAGAGTCTAGTATCCGCATTGCTGCAGAGAGTCTCAAAAGAGGGAGAAGATGGAGGTAAGTACCCCTGGCGTACCAACCTTCGGATAATTCCCTCAAGGGCCTCCCGTTCCTGCATTCTCGCAAAACCCCACCAAACAGGCGAGCAATACAGCATCATACCAACTGTAGTGGCACGAACAACATCAAATAAACTGTCCCCCGAGAGCCCATGCGACCTCAGGATCCGAAGTGCATAAAAGGACTGCCTTGCTTTTATTGTCAAACGTTTAATGTGATTGGAGAACCCAAATTTCGCTGTAAGCTCAACACCCAGAATATTTAGGGTTTGCACTCTTGCAATACCTTTAAGAGGAGGGGGGAACATACCGACGGTACCCCGGGGACGCGTAAAAATTATCTCACAGGATTTGCTTGAGTTAAGCTTGAGGTTGCAACTCTGTGCCCATACACTAATATGCTCAAGCTCAATCTCAGTTGTAGTGATACTTGATGCGGGGACAGCGAGATAGCAATCATCTGCATATTTAAAAATGCGATTGCATTTATTAACTGGTTTAAGTCAGAGATTGCAACTACGAAATCCATCGGGCCCAAACCGGAACCTTGAATAATACTTGCATTAATTCTTGCAAGAGAAGATATTACACTGTTAAACCTAGTGCAATGACTTCGATTATGAAGTAAATTCAAAATCCAATTAAAAATATGGTCAGGAATTGGGAGAGAAGCAAGTTGTTCGGCTAGATATGAATGTCTGACAGAGTCAAAGGCTTTGGAAAAATCAAAAAACAAAAACTACTACTACTATTCCTTTATTTCAAAAACTCGTTGACACAAACGCAACAAGATTACAAAATCAACAGTTTAGATATCGATTAGACAAAAAATAATTAATATATAGTCAAATAGATAAGAGTGTTAGGAATGTATTAGTGACGTGAGACCTATTGCTAAAGAAAATTATTGTTTAGCCAATACACCATAAAGTACTCTAGGTATAAAATTTGCGTGGTGCTTCTGCGGCGGAAAATGCCGCCACGCAACCCGCGAAAATTACTTCTGCGGCGGAATTTTTTTGGACATTTTATCTAAAAACAACTCTAACCTTAACACTGACCCTAACCGACCGTCACAGCGCTTAACCTGACCCTAACCGACACTCACGAGGCCAAACCTGACCCTAAACGACCCTCACGACGCCAATTTATAGGAAGTACCGCATTTTGAACAATGCGCATGCGCCAAAGGTTGCGCATGCGCAAAGCGCTTCCGCCGCAGAATTGTGTCGAAAATGTTACTTCTGCGGCGGAATTTTCTGCCGCAGAAGATTTATCCATAAAATTTCGATCATCCCTATCCGGCAGAGTGAAATCATGAACGGGTGACAGGACCATTGTTCAGGTCATTGGCCTCTTGAGTGGAGCAGCCTTTCGGTATCAATTCAGGAGGCAGAGAGTTAGAAAAATAATTAAGACTCGATCTGTTATCAAAATCTTAGCAAGCTATTAGCACTTGCACTGACCGTTGACTTTATAAAGCGTCCTATAAGTAACTTGCTATTTACAATGCTCTAGAAATTGCATTATTACATTACAGAGTGGATTACAACTAGGTAGATTATATTATAGTTCAATAGATTATATTATAATTCAGTAGTTTAGATTAGATCAGTAGCAGAAGTAAAGATATTTAAGAATTAAATAGATTATGGTTTGCAAGAATAATATAGATTACTATGCTACCAGTTTTAGACTGTTTTACAACATTTTCTAAGAGAATATGTTGGTTTATTGGATTAATCATGAAAGGCATTTTGACTTTAAAATTAAGCATAAAATTAAGACACTGTTTCTGATTTTACAGGGGTGCGGGCATTAACGATATCAGCGTGGTGAGACGCATGCCACTTCTGGAGGTTGTCAGTTGTAGGTCAGTGAATTTGAATGTCTTAATTTAAATTTATAATTGCTGCCAAGGCATGTTCAGCTTATGTCATTGTTTTCACTGTTGTGGCTGTGCCACAGCCAGAAGGTCTAAAAACTTCAGGAGGTTTTTAGCAACCTGAACAATTATGAGTGATGTATGTATGTATGTATGCATGACTGCATGTGTCCAGCTATTGATATAGTAACTTCACTAAGGTACTATCTATCAACAAATCTGTCGTGTGTTGTCAAAAATTCTGACCGACATTGTTCACATTTTATATAGTTTACTTAGCGGTGAGGGTGGAACAGAAATCTTGGAATATCTGTCTGCACTGTGGCAAGGTGTCAGACTGTTGGCCTCTGTATTGACAGTCCAGCACACTAGCCACTAGACTGTCAACCATCAGGGCAAGGACTGGCACTAGCCATTATATGTTGAGGCTGAGAAACTTGCACTTATTTGTTCATTCAGAAAAGTTGTAAAGCACCCTTCAAGATTTCTACTCATCCCCTTTGCTGATTTATGGGGGTTAGCTAAAAGGCACTAGGAAACCATTGCAGTTCATTGTGAAAGTGTGAGGGACTCCTTTTTTATTCTATTATCAAAATTACTATCATTAACATGCTGAATTTTGCTTTATAAACACCTTTAGAATCAACAATGTAATGTAAACCCACCCACGTATTCCAAGACTGAGAAAATGAAGTTGCTAACATTTCACACCCCTGCCTGCATCACAAAGTTAACCTAAGGAACTGATCTACTTCCTTGCCTGAATTACTGTCAGTAACGCATTGACTGACGTTCTTTGTATATACTTTTAGTGTCAACAATATTTCCACTCTTGCCGATTTTGGCCACTGCCCACGCCTTCAGGAACTCTTCATCCGCAAGAACAACATAGAAGAACTGGTTGAGATCTGTCATCTAAAAAATCTACCGGATCTGACAAGTCTTTGGCTTCTCGACAATCCTTGTGCCAGCGAGAATAATTACCGATCGACAATTTTGCGAAATCTACCACATCTTCAGAAACTCGATAACGTTCGTGAGTCTCTGCCATCTGTAATTGAATCTAATTGGGATGAGATGTAGAGAAAGGGGAAAATACCCCTTACTTGCTTGGACTTTCTGTCTCTCTTTCAGAAATGTTGTTGAGTCTTCTTTTCTAACTGGTCATGTGATCCTCCCTTGTCACCTGTCCATCGTGAGCTCTCCTCTGCTTGTATTCTCTGCTAGAGAGTTCCACTCCAGACTGAAAACCAAACTTTTCAAACTATCCTGTCTTGCATCTGACTCTGGAGCATCCTGTGACTGTCATTGCTATCATATTTGGTCTGATGTACTCTGGATTATGTATGACCTGACATCAAATCTTACCCAACAATATGACTTGGAGACCAAGCTAATCTGCTTGACACAGCTGTTGTGTGGCACTGAGAAGTGTAGAGATTTTACACTACATTGAAACAAACAGCATGTTGTAATTAGGGTGCATTCTGAGGGGCTGGAGAAAGTGGTAACCTCTTATTGGTTTATTTCTCTCCATTGGGATGGATCTTCCCATAGATTTGCTTTCAGTTCATAGGTCTTTCCTATTGATTCCAACTGGCAGGGTTGGGTTAATGCCGGCAACAACCTATTATTGCCGGGACGGTGGCAATAACCGGTTATTGCCAGTTGTTGCCGGTTATTGCCAGTTGTGGCCCATTTTTTCCAAAGTAAAGACAAAACAAATGAAAATCATATTTCACTGCACAGACTGCATACAGTGCATAGTCATAATAAATGTTTCTTGTGAGAAATTAAAACTACTGTAGTAAATCTATATGAATCCATAGTATAAATACAGTTAAAGTCAACTATATGAGATCAAAATAAAAGAAATTCTGACTTACAGTTCAACTACTTCAAAATAAACTGCCATTTGCACTGCAATAGTAATATTCAGGTCAACAGGGACATTGCCTTTTCAATATACTTACCTGGTAGTATATAATTTATGAGTAGTGTAGGCCTACAGAAACCAATGGTTTGGCAAATTTTTTTATTCATAATTACACCATTCGATATTGACTACTTGTGTAAAGCTCGTAAATGACTTTTATTAGGAAGAAATAATACTGGTTATTAGAATCAGGTGATTTTATTAGGAAAAACTTGACTGATTTAAATTATGATATATTTAAATCAATCTACTCTGTAAAGTAGCAAGCCATATGAAATAAAAAATGAAGCTAACTGTGAAGATTCCATATTTTATTACCACAATAATTAATAATTTCTATTTTTGCCAAGAAGTTGTTGCCATTTTTGCCAAGAGGTTGTTGCCATTGTTGCCAAGAGGTTGTTGCCGGGACGGTTATATTCATGGCTATAACTGGTTATAACCGGTGGCTGGCAACAACTTGCCAACCCTGCCAACTGGAAATTACACCTAGATCTAATCATGCATAATCAAGTGTATGCTGCCTGTAGTCTAATTGGATTTTAGTTGTTTCCAATAACTTGTACTGTGTTGATCTGTGACATAAATCTATCAGGTACTGGTAGTGTTATTGGGAGATTGCAGCATATGTGTAAGTAAATAAATGCAAATTTATGTAAATAAATAACTTTCTAAATCCAAATAAACTGATCTTTCACAGCCGTGACGAGAGAAGAGGTTCAACAAGCTGCAGTCAGTGGGGAGGTCTTATCTTTGGTTTCGGATGATCTGGAGTCATCTACCTCCACAGCGACTGATGTCAGATCGTCTACGAATGCAGCTTTGGATGTCAACGCTGTTCAGAAGCATCACCAGAAAGATCCTAGGTCTGGCACAGATAACAGTGCTGGAGAGACGCAGGCTGTTACCAAGTCACTCTGTATCCCAAGGTTAGCGATGAATCCTTGTTTGCTTCAATCATTTTGATCTTGGTTAATCTAATTTTAGAACATGAATGACTTTGATCTTCAGCTTGAACCTGCTCTTGCTTTATTATACCTGGGTGCCTGGACAGGGTTCTGCTGCACGCCTTTTTGGGTGGATTCCCAGATTTAGCCACATCTCCAGCTATATGCTGGATGTGCTCCACTGGCTGTCCTCCAACAGCAGATCTCATATTGGATCATCACTTTTGTCTGGTGGTCCTTGCTGAGTCTCGCCCCGGCCTATCTTCATGATCTCTACTGCCCTACCTTGAGTGCTCCGGGTCGTTGCTCTCTCCACTCTACTGAGCAGGGCATACTCATCAACCCTTTTGCTCGCACAGCTACTGAGCAATATTGTGCGTTCTCACTGGTTGGCTCCTCGTTCTGGAATGGGGTGCCTTTGGCGCTGCGCTTGCTCCCCAGGGTCCACTCTGACTCTTTTTATTCTCACCTAAAAACTGTCTTTTTCAGTCGTGCTGGGGTCGGGAGTGCTCCTGAGTTGTAGCCTTGCATTGACGCTATATAAAAATTCGTAATGAATGAATGAATGACCTCAGTTGTTGTTCAATTTCATTGTGAATGATCCAATGTTTTTCTTGTTCCTTGTACTCTTTCAGCAAGAATCCAGAGCAAGAAGATACTTTAGCAACCAAGACAGCAATCTTCATAGAAAGGTTGGATAAGCTAAAGGAGAAGAACGAGGCCGTCCAAACAACTTCCTCTGCCAGGGAGAAGTCCATGAATGAAAAGACAGAGAAAGGCCATCAACAAAATCAAAAAGTATTCCTTTGTCACAATCTCAGTTTTAAACTATTAAAGGATTTTTATACTCTTTTCTAATGACTGCTTTATCTTATATGTATTCATTGGATTTTTTATTTGTCTTTCTTATTTCTCTTTCTGCATGCCTGTCTCTGTCTGCCCAGCTGTCTGCCTATCAGTTAGCCTTTGTCTGTCCTTATAAGTGCATATTTATTTAGCACCTCCTGCATAAAACTCCTCAAAGGTGCTCCAGACCTCACAACATAAGACCATGGTCAAAATGAATCATCCTCAACTGCTGGCAGAAAAGAGGTGAAGAAAGGACCAGAAATTTATGTTGAAGTTATGCTGCACTGCTGTTTGTTCCAGTTTGAATGGCCAACCAAGGCAAAGCTACCATGTTTAGTTGTTTACAGTTTACTTACAACAGATGTGCAAAATACATATTTACATGTAGCCTAATGGCCTGTTTGTCAGCCTATCTGCTCTGATTGCTTAAGTTGAGTTGATCCTTTTTGCTTTTAGGAGTCAAACGTCATGCAAGCACTATCTCTCCTCGTGCAGGACCTCGATCGAAGGGAACTGCTTAACCTACAGGAACTTGTCAGTCGTCGACTTGCAGACTTACCTTGACTGAAATTGCAGCCCATTCCGTTTATCTTCTTTCCCTGTGCTGTGCCACAGGCCGCACTGTTAAGAGTAATAGCAGACAAATAGATGCAACTGTCTAGTAATAAAGCACAGTTATTGTGGCTTATAGGGAGACATTGCTATGGCCTTCTGAAGTAATCACTAGTGTCTGTTCTTGGCAGAGATTACTTTTAAGGATGTAGGCTAGTGTTGTTGTAGAATGTAGAGCATGCTAATAGTAACAAATGAATATAATTATAAAATAAGATCATTTAAGTAGCATGACTACTGTCAGAGATAAAGACACTGGTTGTAGGCTCAATTGCTTTATCTCTGTAAAGTCTGTCTGTCTTTAGAGATTTTTCTGTTTGTCAGTCTTTCCATGTTTGTTATGATCTATGAAATCTCGTTCGGCTGATGTGCTAATAAATGCATTACCTATTAATGCCAGTCTGCCACTAGTTGTGTAATGTAATGCAATTACAAAATTTATGTAGCTCTGCAATATGTATATATGGTAGATATTCATAAAGTGTTGTAGATGGAGATTTTATTGCCTTTTCCATGCTTTTCATTGGTGAATTATAGCGATCACTAAGTTATTACAGCAGTTAGCCAATGCTTGTCCTCTGAAGTTTGCTAGATCTTTGAGCTGAAGCGTGCACCAGTAAATAACTTGCTTCATGTTTGTCCATTAGATACCATGCTCTGAGACTTGAATGCGTGAAATTAACAAAGACTGATACCTTGGGATGTAACCAACTAACCATTTTTAATTTATACCTCTTGCACTGCATATATGTGTGTTGGTTTATGACTGAAGTGCCAATTAGATATGTTAATTTAATCTAATTATATATGCAAAGGTGCCAAAGTAAATTGTCTAAAGATGGAATATTTATTGTTTAGTGCTCTGAATCTAAGCAGTATAGCATTAATTTATAAATGCATTAACTTATTAGTCAGATTTTTAAGCAATTCGTTATGATGAATAATAAAGAAAATCAACCTAGTTTGGTGTTTTCATAGTTTTGTAACAGACAAGTTCTGGTATACAATGAGAGTTATAAAGTGCTTCTGATCCGTTCTGAAATGCATTGAGCTAATTTTCATGGTGCTACATTGGACTACATTTTCTTTAAAAATAAAGGAACAGGAATTTGGACCACAGCTTGGCTATTACATGCGTGCATCGATCGTATAATATTGGTGGGATTGCCGTAGATGGCTTGCGATTTGCCCTCGAATACCGTTGCTTAGTAGGTAAAGCCTAATGCTTCATGCTTTCTTGTTCTGTGATGCAGGCACTGACGCAGGTCGAGAGCGCTGCTGATTTTTGAGCGGCGCTATATAAATGTTCGATTACAATAATGTCGGATACTCGCCGCGTATAGCACGGCCCATGCACGGGAATCTTAATTGACTTGGCGCCCTTTCAAACGGGCAGCGGTGGGGAGGATCTCGACCGATCAATTTAGGCCTATTGAAAATGAGCAGGGTCGAGGCCGTAAACGGTCGCTATAGAAAAACGTCTACATTTAGGCTAAAAGGTAGCGGAAGTAACTGCCTTTACTTCTTAAACCAATCAATATTCGTTTAATCATGAAACCAGGCTGTCACAGACGCAACTTGTTACAGGCAGTAAATTGCTAATGTCATTAAAAAGGAAAAATCAGGTCTCAACTTTACTGTAACGGATTCAACCAACAGGCTTTAGACAACGTTTTTAAAACTGCTGAAACTGCACTAATTTTTAACTTTCAGTAAGTTCTACTTTGTCGCCTTTTATGAAAAGTTCCAACACAAATACTAAATATTGGGCTTCTGCGATTAGCGACTGCCAGAGTCACAGCCACTCACTCACTGTTTGTTGATAAACAATCTTCACCGGAAATGAACAGGTGTAACAAAGTTCCAGATTTCGCTATTAAACACATTTCAACGAGCATTCTAAGGATTTGTATAATAATTTCGGGAGAATTAAGTTGATTAAATGTTAAAATGGCATAAACGAACGACATGGAGACTTTGCGGGCGCGCTTTACGTAGGCTAATTGTGAACATAAATTTACACGTTTCTCTGTAGCAACATATGGCTTTGACCATGCTCCATTGTTCAACGAATTATAATAAAATATAATTTTTAATAATATCGAGACAGACTAGGTTCACAATACGCTGATATTAACATAACCTACATTTTTCGGATTTTATTATTTAAAAAGAGGCATCTTTTCGTTTTGGCTTTTTACTATTAGTATTGTTTTATCGTTTTTTAGGGTATTGCAGGTAACGTGGGAAATGCTTTTCAAATGGAAATTCAAGGCTGTTGGTGCCATTTCTATTGTGTTCATCGTCACTTACATTTTCTTCAGTCAAGACCAAGCGACGAAGGTCGCGCTCCCATCCGACCTTCACTTTCTGCAGCAAAGTAGGATGCGCCTGTCGTACAGAATACCACACGAAATTTCTGAGGAGGCTTCTACCAATGATAAAGATCTTCCAAGTTCACTTCGATCTTCTGGTAGTTTGAGCACTATTTCATCAGAGAATCAAAATTTTTTACACTCGACCAAACAAAATGTACCGAGCAATAGTAAGGAAGTGGTCACAAATTGTTGTGAGAGTAACAAAGGGGCTATATCAAATCGCAAGAGTAAACTTAAAAACATAAGAAATTTGACTGAGGATTTTGTGCCAGTAATAGTTGAAGTTCCTTTAAGCGACTTGCCTAAGTCGACGGCATGGCTTAGAAATTCCAAACGTCGTAAAAAGAAACGAAAGCGTATTTCTTCTCAGTCGAAAGATAATACTACTGTGAGAAGGTGGATTGATATGAAGCTTCCGTGGTTGTCATCAGATGGTCTAGGAAATTTCTCAGGTTTTACCGGCAAACCATACCCACCTTACCTTGTCATGTCAAATGGAACATTTCTGGAGAGAGTACACGACTTTAACGTTGCTATAACACAGGTGAAAGAAGAAATCCAGAAACATCGAGAATACAGGGAGTGGCAGGATGTGAAACAACCGAATGAACTTCAGGTCATCTGGGGCAGCGTCGACGACTTTCTTCAGAGATTGTCTGATCGCGAAGAGGTCATGACCCTGGTGTTGCCGTGGGTGGCCTCTTTCGAGCCGTGGTCACGTTGGGATTCAACTCACGACTTCTCAAATGTCCTCATCAAGGAGTATTTTACATGGTCGGCTTCCCAGCCACTTTGCGAATGGATCGAAACACCAGGCTTCACCAAAGCCCACTGGGATGCAGTATATAATCGTTTGTGCAACACTGATGTGCTCTTGACATCAAAGGCCCACTCTCTTGAGTGGCTCTACTTCCATGGAAAGCCAATCAACTCTGAGCACTATTGGCCAAATGACGGACTTTCATATCCTTCACACTTCTACACTTCCCCTCCTCTCGAAATTCTTTATATCAACATCCTAGAGGATGCTGTTATCAATCTTTCCGGCGACATCATAAGCGGAGGCGTCAAGGTAGTTCCGTACACCTGTAGCCATGACCACATCCCAACAATCCCGATAGAATACCTCGAACGTCCTATCTATCGAGACGTCTTTGTGATAACCCAGTTTTGGGGCACGACCTACTTTCATAAAATGCTTGAGGTCATGCCTCGTATTGCACCATACGTCGAATTCCTTCGCACGAACCCCAACGTTCACATCCACGCCCCAGAGGATCACAGCCAGGTCTCGGACCTGCTTCGAGTCCTTGGTCTCAACACGGAGAGGATAGTGACGGGGATCACCCGGGCAAAAGTCGTCTACCTCCCGCAGGGAACGCCGTGCGGCTTTCCTAGAGTTCACGAACTCCAGATACTATCATACCACTATCGGAATTACATACGTGAAAATCTTCCCGCTAATCCTAGGAACCGGCTCGTCCTCATAAAACGCTCCGGTTTAAGGCGGTTCCTGCAACAAAGACCAATTGAGGAAGTCCTGCAAGGGATCGCGACTGCATATGACCTCAATTTCACTCTCTTCGCAGACAATCCTACGCCTGCTCTCCACGAGACTATGTCCATCTTCAACTCTGCTGTACTCATTGTTGGGCCTCATGGTGCTGGCCTTGCCAACATGGTGTTTTCCGAGCCAGGGACCCTGGTCGTCGAGGGCGTCTGCAACCCTCCTCACGTCAATATGTGCTTCCAATTTACTGCCCATGACCTTGGACACCGTTACCATGGTATTCCATCGGAGGGCGGGTGTGAGAACGTGGTGTCCGTTGCTCCGGAAACTATAGACTCCGTTGTTCGAGAACTTATGAAAGTTGTCAACTTTGACGCGTCGAACTGATATGTCCCTAACTGAACTGTTATGACTGTTAATGGCAGATACTTCTGTGGTCTAAAACCTCACAGATGTTACATAATTATGTCTGGTGATGATTTGAAATAACTGTTTGCCAGACATGATTTGAAATAGCGATTCGCCAGACATGATTATATGGAGCCACAGTGGCGGCGCCAGCAGGGGGCTAGGGTGGGCTGAAGCCCCCTATCGGCGGCTCAGCCCCCCAAACAAAAGTGGGAAATCACTGCCAATGCCAGAGAGGAGGGGAGAAAGGGAAGGAATTGGAGTTTTAGCCCCCAAACCTGAAATCCTGGCGCCGCCACTGTGGAGCCATAGACAGAAGCAGACTGAGATGCAGTTGATGTACCTTGTAGAGCACGTGCTGCTCTGTTCTAGTCCTTATGACTAGAGAGAGAGAGAGAGAGAGAGAGAGAGAGAGAGAGAGAGAGAGAGAGAGAGAGAGAGAGAGAGAGAGAGAGAGAGAGAGAGAGAGAGAGAGAGAGAGAGAGAGAGAGAGAGAGAGAGAGAGAGAGAGAGAGAGAGAGAGAGAGAGAGAGAGAGAGAGAGAGAGAGAGAGAGAGAGAGAGGCGACAGTAGGAGAGGAGAGATTTCTGAAGATGGCAAAGGACAAAAGGGGACAAGATGGAAGATAACATTTGTCTCGTCTGATCCCTCCATTAACTTGTACTAACCAGTTCGTTTAATGTGTTCGTTTAACTATGGGCATACACCTTTCACAAGCATTTGAAAACAGTTCTTCATCCCCAAAGTTGAGGTGGAAGCGCCTCTGAATAGACCTGTATCTTCAAGGGGTGCTATATATCAGTTATCTGAATGAATGAATTGTACAGTTCAAAAATGGTTTCAAATTCGTATCGCAATTTTTTTACGATGAGTTCTTGTGAAATAATATTGCCCTTAGCCACAGGTATGAAGTATGAATTAGCCATTTCACTTTCTCAATCTCGGCATATGACGTTAGATGGCTAGATTTCTCCATGCCACCTGGTCTTTCTAGCCACAGCGTACAGTCCATGTACTCATTTGAAAGTGCACTATGGTCATATGTAGAAATTTTGGAGCGTCCTTCTGCCCTTGCAGGATCTGAAACCCGACATCTCGGTTGATAACCCTGTACACAAACAACTAGAATATCGTGTGCACTACAACAGCGCGAACAGCTAGGGTCTGGGCCGTATAGTTGGAGTTTAAAGAGGGTCGAAAAATGCAAATGTCATTTTGAGGGGATGCCCGAAACACAACCACTCCCCGACACACACACACACACATACACACACACACACACACACACACACACCAGTGTTTTTCCACTATTCATAGTAAGAGGACGAGTAAGCTGACGATGGTGTGAACGTACATCGATGATGCTGTGGTTGTTGGTGGAGAGACGTTAAGCTCTGCTTGACCTTCAAGTAGTCCTTGACCTTCGGCAGAAAGAGACTGTCAATCATATCTTGCCGAACGCGACGAAGTGCCGCCCACTTGGACGGGTGCTCAAGGGAGTCGAAACACCCGGTCATCGACAGAGGGTAGAGGAGTTGGACTGGGGCCGGAGGGAGACCGGGGCCCCGGGAGCGAAGGTAGAAGGCGTTCTGGCCGGTCCTGCAGGCAGCCATTGTGTCTTCGATGAACTTGGGAATGGTCGACGCACCACGTGACTTGGTCTTGGAGTAGAATCGGAAAAGACCTGCGGGAAGAAAAGGGTCTTCATCTTAAACAAATTGATTGAATGGTTGATTGATTTGGTGATTGATGATTAGTTTACAGTGTAACTGATGAGCTATCTATAGATGGTTGATAGGCCTACATTAATTCATTGTTTCAGTCATAGCCTACTTTCGTTCATTCATTCATTATAATGATGCTGCTGGTAGGCCTAGTTATGATGATTATGATATTGGCTATGAAGTACTGATGATGGCGATAATGGTGTTGCTGATGATAGTGATGATGGCAATGATGACTACGACTATGAGATCCGGTTATGACTACGAGAACAGCTCATAGGGCGAGAAAGAGAAGGGGGAAGCTCACAAAGGCTTCATGCGTCGCAGCGTCTTGTAAGATTATCAAGATAACGACGACGAATATTCTAAAGACATACATACATACATACATACATACGTACATACATACATACATACATACATACATACATACATACATACATACATACATACATACATACATACATACATACATACATACATACATACATACATACATACATACATACATACATACATACATACATACATACATACATACATACATACATACATCATACATACATACATACATCATACATACATACATACATACATACATACATACATACATACATACATCATACATACATACATACATACATACATACATCATACATACATACATACATCATACATACATACATACATCATACATATATCACACAGTCCAATTTTAGTATTGGTTTTGGAAGGTAATGTAAAGTAACTTAGCTTTACATAGCAAGTGAGAATTCGTATGTTAGTCTTAAGATTCTGACAACTGAATCTAAGTCTGCATTAGTAATCTACTGACCGCAGACATATACCTGTAATAGAAACAGCAAGTCATGGAGCCTACAGAGTTAGGATAGGAAATAAGAGGACATGTAATAAGTCCTGATGAAGGAGTTATTACTGTAATCTACCATCGACTTCTAAAGAGCGCCGGTCTACCGTCTCCATAGGCAGACCGCTTCAAGAAAGAATTTCATATAATTCGAGGAAGATAATAGATGGACACCAGATGTTAGACTCCAGAATCTTCTTCTGGAAGGTCCCGCCCTCACTTGAAAGAACTAGTTTATAGGTTAGTATAAGTAGGTAAGGTTTGACTGATGCCACACCTTCCAGTGGTCTATGTAATGTCAATCTAGGGATCCAAGCTAGAGGTCCGACAGTTTGACTGACCAATCACGACTATACCTTTACCAAGAGCTTCCGACTGACGGAGGATAAGAAGTCAGTGTAGAGAGAGTTCTGGGATGAATGGTTCAGACAGATACGTCAGCAGCTTAGACTGAGCATTCTGTATTGGATTGTCATGTCTAGTGTTCAGTAGACACTAGACGTTCGTCTTAAGAAATCTAGAATAAGGGTTCTTGAAGTTGTCGCAATCATCTTAGCTATCTCATCATCGACAGTGTATCTAGAACAATCGTGTGTAATCGAACTGTTACTGTCAAGAGACATTCAAAGAGAACGCAATAAAGACATGTATACAGAAGAATCAAACTTCATAGATAGGCACTATAGACAACCTGTCTGATAGATGGTGCAGAACCAGTTCGCTTCCGCCGTTACCTCTCAAGCAAAGCGAGTTCCTCATTGCAACGACGTTCAACCGAGATGAGATACGTGCTACAGATTCGAAACCAACTAAACGAACTTCCATTCTTAAATTCTTAAGACGATGCCGTTCCATCAGCACAGAAGATGACCAATCAACCAATCAAGTCTTCTGCACAGCTGTTGGTACATTTCAACTTTCGCTCGAAAGCCAGAAACCAGGTACCGGTCATCACCATCTTCTGCCTTCTACCGGACCATCCAACCGTTCAACGATGTCTGCATCCTATCAGCGACTACCGCTCACTCATCCTACACGTCTCCACTACTCCTTCGATCTGCGAGACATGGTGCCACAATGAAAATGGCCAATTCATCGTGCAGCGCCGTTGTCTTCTCATCGAATGTCAAGGATCTCTACAGCTTCTCTTACGTCTCAATGGTAATGAATGCCACTTCATTATAATCGTTCATTGGAATCATTTTACGGTCATATAGCAGTATGCTATTTGGTTCTACATTTTTAAATTGAGGGTCATAGGCTACTATCTATTCACTCAACTGTCCTTAATTTCGCAACAGACTTTCGAATGCAACTAAGCAAGTTTCGTTTACGCAACTACGTAACTTCAATTTTAACATACAGCAAGTGTCAACAACTCAGTTAATTGCAGATGTATAGAGCCATGTAGCAGAGTTTGTGTCTATTTCACCCGTTGTTTTCAGCCTTATACTTTGGCTTTAGTAGAATGTTTAGCATTTCAGTAGCTTAGAAGTGGACACATTATTTCAGACACTTATCTGTCAGCATTCATGTGAGGCATATCAGATAAGGCTCTTCCTTGTAGTGTTGGATGCTTGCAGTTATAACGAGCAACGAGCAGCATGCCTTATTTCCTGCTCATGTATCTAAGCTGAGATATCGCTTGATGGAAAGCAGATAATTATCTACGCTGACTTAGTATATATACAGCAGATAACATCTGCAGATCCAACGCTGGATTGGTATATTATTATGTACAGCTGCATAGACTGTATCAGGGCATTCTAACTGACCCTATAGACCGGTAATGGAAAGAATTTATCTAGACTGCATAGGTCAAGTTATTCGTCTCTGATTGTTACGAGTTACTGTGTAACTGAGTTTCTGACCACGTTCAGTTTACAGAAATCAGGTGTCTGATTCAGTGTTGAGATGTCAAGCTTTCGAGTGTGAACCGAGATTTATATTGCGCTATCGCGGGACGTGTTATTCCCCGGATCAGCAACGTTCAGTAGAGCTATCGCGGGACGTGTTTCCCCGGATCAGCCACGTTCGAGTTTGAAGCCGTGCCAGGCAAAGCGCACGCGTTTATTCGCATTTTTTATATTTTTTAAAGAGTCACATGAGTAAGGTTGCAGCAAAATGCTATGTCATATGCGATTGGTAGTGTCAACGATCGTGCAAGAGTTCAATGCCCTTAACGAATTAACAGGCTATGATGACGTTTCCATAGACCTAAGTGAAGTAACGATATAAGTTCTAACATCGCATGCAGTCAGTAAGATTCAACTATACCAGCACATTACGCAGTTTACTGCCAGTCATGCAGTCAGCAGTTTGTTTTCAGCAGGTCACGTAATCAGCTAAAATCAGCAAGCAGTCTGATACGAGTATCGCATGAGCACATGAGATCGAGATACAAAAGCAAAACGTAGGCTTGTTTTCTGCATTAGCTATCTTTACATAATTATTAGTTTTCAGTGTGTTGTTTCAAGCGTTTGAGTCTAAATGATATGTTTGCTTTCTTGCATGATATTATATATGTGTGTTTCTTTGTAATATTTCATGTACCGCTATGATGGAATGACCGAACGAGCTAAGAGACAAGGGCAAATCTCTTCGCCAGTCACGCTGTCAATGTTACACAAGTACAGCGTCATGCTCGTCTCAGCAAGGTCATCGGATCAGAACATTACGAAAGACGTGATGCGAACTCTGTTGTCAGAAATACAGTCACGTCGTTTCACAACTGATTCCAATCTGTTACCGTCATAGCTATAGTTTAATTGATTTAGTGTGTACTTTTGTTGTTAGGCTTTAGAACTGTATTTATCTAAAGGACACTGATTGTGCAGAACCTTTCTCCCAATGGAGCACGCTTGCAACTTCATAGGACAGTTCGGACATTCTAGCTGATATATCATTCTCATTTCATTATCACTAGCATATCGTAGGCAGATACTACTGTATTCATGTGTGCCTAACTTCTTTAGCTCCTATCTTTAGGTAGCTAGGTCTGTCGAACGAGGACGTTCGCACTTCTTGAAAATCGGAAGGAATATCACACAGTCCAATTTTAGTATAGGTTTTGGAAGGTAATGTAAAGTAACTTAGCTTTACATAGCAAGTGAGAATTCGTAGGTTAGTCTTAAGATTCTGACAACTGAATCTAAGTCTGCATTAGTAATCTACTGACCGCAGACATATACCTGTAATAGAAACAGCAAGTCATGGAGCCTACAGAGATAGGATAGGAAATAAGAGGACATGTAATAAGTCCTGATGAAGGAGTTATTACTGTAATCTACCATCGACTTCTAAAGAGCGCCGGTCTACCGTCTCCATAGGCAGACCGCTTCAAGAAAGAATTTCATATAATTCGAGGAAGATAATAGATGGACACCAGATGTTAGACTCCAGAATCTTCTTCTGGAAGGTCCCGCCCTCACTTGAAAGAACTAGTTTATAGGTTAGTATAAGTAGGTAAGGTTTGACTGATGCCACACCTTCCAGTGGTCTATGTAATGTCAATCTAGGGATCCAAGCTAGAGGTCCGACAGTTTGACTGACCAATCACGACTATACCTTTACCAAGAGCTTCCGACTGACGGAGGATAAGAAGTCAGTGTAGAGAGAGTTCTGGGATGAATGGTTCAGACAGATACGTCAGCAGCTTAGACTGAGCATTCTGTATTGGATTGTCATGTCTAGTGTTCAGTAGACACTAGACGTTCGTCTTAAGAAATCTAGAATAAGGGTTCTTGAAGTTGTCGCAATCATCTTAGCTATCTCATCATCGACAGTGTATCTAGAACAATCGTGTGTAATCGAACTGTTACTGTCAAGAGACATTCAAAGAGAACGCAATAAAGACATGTATACAGAAGAATCAAACTTCATAGATAGGCACTATAGACAACCTGTCTGATACATACATACATACATCATACATACATACATACATACATCATACATACATACATACATACATACATCATACATACATACATACATACATACATACATACATACATACATACATACATACATACATACATACATACATACATACATACATACATACATACATACATACATACATACATACATACATACATACATACATACATACATACATCATACATACATACATACATCATACATACATACATACATACATACATACATACATACATGCATACATATATACATAAATACATCATACATACATACATACATGTCATACATACATAGCCTACATAAATACATACTACATAAAGGGAAAAAGGAAGAGAAGGGTGACAACGAAATCATTGTGAGAGATTAATAATTATGATGATGACGACTACGACGTAGTAGTGGTCGCCTGCCTTTCGAGTACTCGATCCTCGTGTGGTGAGTCGATCCAAGGGACCGGAAGCTGAGACTGACGACGTACTTGGCGTCCGAGCTGTCTCTGACGAGGAAGGTCCCGTCGACCTGGTTGGCCAGGAGGGCCTCCGCCTCCTCGAGACCCAGACAACCCCAATACCAGTCGCACTGAACACAACAAACAAACAGAAGACTATTTGTAGTGGTAGTCTGGTAGACAGGAGCACAAACGACCACTTTTCCATGCTATCAGCCATTGCGATGCTTTACATCTATACATCTCCAGAAGTCGCTCTGCCTCAAACCGACAGAACAGACTTTTCTGGATGTGAAAGAAAAGATCGATTAATACGGATTGATAGATTTCTCACGGTATCAGATATAGATCCAAAAGCTATAGTGGTACTGAAACTGAACTAAAAACTGACCTCACGATGAGAGGCGAAAATCTGTACATAACTTTTTGGGGGGCAAAATTTTTCGGGGCCGGATTTTTGCATTTAAGAGAGGGGCAGAAGGGCCCAGTCAAAACTTTGGGGAACAGTCCCCTTCTGCCCCCTCCCCCTCTGATTTACGCCACTGCTCACGCTGACTCGAGGTTATCAGCAGGTATCCTGTAGGCCTTTTATAACAGCCCTTTGTATGGTACAGAAAATTATGTGCTATCAACATTATGGGCTACACTAACTACATTGCATAACATTATTTTACAATATATTGCATTTACATTATTCGGTATAGCACTGCATTGCCTATAGTCCATAGTCTCCTGATATGGTCCTCTCTGCAGGGCGCATGGACGAAACTAGCGTTGGGTTCCTAAACGAAGCTGAAGCCCCCCAAAATAAATCAAGCCCCCAAATAAATCAAGCCCCAAATAAATCAAGCCCCCAAATAAATCAAGCCGCCAGGCTCCACTATAGGCTCGGGCTACTGCACTCGCCATGGTCAAGGCTTAAAGCCCCCCTCCAAACAAAAAGTCCTAGTTACGCCACTGGCAGGGCGTATACACGCTGACTCATATGCGGCACTGACCGCGTTTTACTACGAAACAATAGTGGCTGGCTATGAAAATTTAACCATACGCTCCTCCATCCTCATTGTCTCGATGTTTGCAACATTCCTTTCTTCGTGAGAGGGCCAGAGCGGCGGATGCCAAATCCACTCGTGAATAATTCACACGGTTAACTTTTGGGATGGGGGTGGGGGGGGGGGGATGGGTTGGGATGCCTGCTGGTCACGACAACCTGAAATATTCATAAAACTCCCAGTTCGTGATCATTTCCGGCTGAATGTATACGAACGCTGATTTCATGCATACGGTATGCCTGCGTGACTGTCTGTCTGTCTGTGTGTCTGTCTGCGTGACTCTCTGTCTGTCTGTCTCCTTTTATTCCAGTCCGAATGAAAATATTACACCAGTTAGCAAAACAATGCACAGTAGGATCTAAGCTAGAAGAGTCACGCAGGACCTACACATACTTGTCTCCTCTGTTTGGCTGTCTGTCTGTTTGTCATCTTCCTTCTCCTCCTGCTTCTGCTCCTCCTCTTCCTCTTAATATACTCCTATTTCTCATTCGTCTCTCTGCCTCATCTTCTGTTCCTTCTCTCAATTCTGTTTCCTCTTCACTACTTCTTCTCCTTTTTCTGGTGCTGCTCCTTTCCTTCCTAACCTCCTCCATCTTCTTCCATTCCTCCTAATAATCTCCTCCTCTGATTTCTCCTCCTCTCCCTCTCCTTCCTCCTCTTCCTCCTCTTGTCCCTCTTCCTATTGTTCGTCCGTCCGTCCGTTTGCATGCCTAATTCTAATGTGACCGGAGGGACACTGGACAAATGACTTATGCTCCTCCTGCTCCTCCTCCTGCTCCTCCTCCTGCTCCTCCTCCTCTGCCTCCTCCACGTCCTCCTTCTCCTCCTTGTACTCTTTCTCCTGTCTTCTATCGGCTGCCGAGTCTGACAGACTATACAGGATGAAGACGACATAGATAGCCACCAGTCGTGATGGCCAGCCTCACGATTCGACGATCATTGCCAGATTCAAAACCAAGGTCATGCAACCAAGGTCACGCAACCAAGGTCAGGTAATACAGACTCCAGCATTCCACTATATCAAGGCTACTCAACTGCAGACCGCGTTTTCGATTCTGACCGCAAAGCCTCTTCTTATAAGGTCCGGGATAATGAAATATTATGTTGTACTTAATTCAACGTCTTGTGATGTGTTACAGTGCATGTGCACCGCAACGCGTCTTTTGCGGCCAACAAGCATCACGCGTTGCTTACATATAAGAAGTGCATTGCACTTTATAGAAACTCGGTGAATTAGTGCTATAGTTTAAAGCAAAACCGTAAGTTGAAAGTAAACCATTATATTTAATATATGATACAATGTCTAGGTCCAAGCTTACTTAACGAAAGTTGGCTACGTCCTGCACATGACACAATTTAGGACCTACATATAGGCCTACAGTAGGCTAAGTAGCCTACGTCTTTCAAATATAATTACTTCATTTTCAGTGCTATAGTATAGGAAACACGTTCAAGTGCAAAAATGGAGGTGGATTAACTACATTTAGGCCTACATCACAAACCTTACTAGAATCTGCCCAGATCTGTTTTCCCAATATTTTCACCTTCGCTTTATGAACTCTAGCAATAAAATAGCCTACATTACGTTATTAACCCTCCGTCACTTTCTTTAGTTAAGCACATTACCTTGCCAAAACACGCTAAATTCCCCACGCTTGTATTGTATTGTATTTGAAAATTGTGTGAAGCGCCTCTAAGAGTATAAGTTATTCTCAGCGTGACAGCCCAGAGAGCCAGAGGGAATAAAATAATAGACTTCAAGCAGCGGACAGATGAGGACGATACCCCGGCCAAAACCTTAGAGCGTTTAAAGGGGAAAGGTCATTTCAAGAGGAAGGACCCACAAAAGCAAAGACACGAACCGCACGATGTTGTGCCATATCAGTCCTTGCCCGTATACTGACAAAATCCGATTGCATCATAATTCATGATGTCATGAATTAAGAGAACTTATCTTTCTCATCACCTTGCTCACCGCCTCCATTTTTTTCGACAAAACCATCGCCCTCCTATATATACTGTCATAAATTATCGATGTCTAGACGATAAAAACTGCTTCTAATTTTCTTCTCCTGACGCAAACCCATCCGCAGATGCCCTCTGTCACGAACTCCAATCTGTTCTCGCTGAACTGCTATATAAGCAAATTCTTCTGAAATCCAAGAAAGCTGTCGATCGTGACCCGAAGCCTTAGTTTAGCTCTGATTTTGTCAGAGCTCGACGTCAACGTAGCCTACGTGAACGTCCTTGGTGCCGCTCAAGACTAGTAAGCTTCCATTCCATCTTCCGCGTTTCAAAGAACAGTTCAAAGTTGTCCCAAGGCCAAATCCTCCTACC